>OX422192.1:881217-944308 GCA_949130485.1 Agelas oroides | reverse complement strand
CCTCCTCCTCCTCCTCCTCCAGCATGCCATATGCACAAAGCCACTATCCTTTTGAGAACAAGAAGTTGTTTGAGTCAACCTTCCTGCTGACTTCATTGCTGAGGGCATCGACCAGACAAGAGGATGGTAAGTGGCCCAAGGTTACTTTCACTATATGTACTCTCTTCATCATTACCTTTTCTCCCTTTTACATCCTCCTCATTCTCTCTTCCCTCCCCTCTCCACTCCCAGGTTCTACACACTGCTGGTGGTCTCCACGGCAATGTTCAACAAACCTCCATTCAAGAATCTGATTGTGAATGGCCTGGTACTGGCTAGGTGAGTGACATCACTTCCGTACACATAATTACATGACCTTTCACTTGACTTTCCTCTCTTCCCTTTATTCTTGCCCTTCTCTCTCCCTTTCCCCCTCTCCCTTCTCTCCCTCTCTCCCTTCTCTCCCTCTCCCCCCTTCTCTCCCCTCTCTCCCTCTCTCCCTTCTCTCCCTCTCTCCCTTCTCTCCCTCTCTCCCCCCCTCCCCTCCCTCCCCACCCTTTCCCTTTCCCCTCCTCTCCTCCCTTCTCCCACCTTCCTCCATCACCATAGTGATGGTCAAAAGATGAGCAACGTCTCAAGAACTACCCAGACCCCGTCGAGGTTGTCAAGAAACATGGAGCCGACGCCCTCCGTCTCTACCTGGTCAACTCGCCCGTGGTGAGGGCAGAGTCTCTAAGGTTCAAGGAGAAGGGAGTGAAGGATGTCGTCAAGGACGTGTTTCTGCCTTGGTTCAATGCTTACCGTGTTCCTTATTCAGAATGTGCAGCGACTGCAAGGAGGTGTGTGAGGGGAGAGGGGAGTGGCAGGGGATGAGGTGTGTGGGGGTGGGGGATGGGGGTGGGGGGGAGGGGAGTGGAGGGGGTGAGGTGTGTGGGGGTGAGAGATGTTTGGGTAGGACATACTACCTAAATTGTCTGTATCTATTTATCTGTCTGTTCAATTTTACTTTATCATGTTATTGGGCTATACATATTGTGATGCACACTTATCATGTACGTTCATGTAGGAGGAGGGTGTGTCCTTCTGTTGTGAGGAGCACTTTGTCCCTAGCAACGTCATGGACCGATGGATCCTCTCTTTCACACAATCTCTGGTCACGTTTGTGAGGGAGGAGATGGAAAGTGAGTTATCACATCTCTCCCAAAACGAACAGGAGTAGAAAGTCTTGGACCAAGGGCTGGAGTTGGGTAGGACAGTATGCTGGTGTGGTGTGTGTGGGGAGGGGGGGGGGGGAAATAGGGAAGGTGGGTGGTCGGTTTGTGTGAGGGGTGGATGAGTGGTAGGGTTGAAGAAGGGGAGAGGTGCATGATAAGAAGGTCGATCAAGTGACCATGTGGCTATACATGCAGGTGTTTAGAGGAAATAAACAGAGGAAAATTTACCTGGTCTAAAAAGCATGTGCCCCCCCCTCCACCCCCCCCCTTCATTTCCCAGTGTATCGTCTGTACACTGTTGTCCCCCGGCTGGTGAAGTTCATTGACCAGCTCACCAACTGGTACGTCCGGTCCAACAGGAAACGCATCAAGGTATGTTTTACACATGATGATGATGTACAAGGAACAAAAGGTTTCCAAAAGACTACGTGTACATGTAGCTAGGTGGAAAAATCCAGTTGAAGTCCTCAGATGTTCACTTGAGCCAATATACTGTGTTGAACAAGTGACCTGCAACTCACACCCTCACCACCGTCACTCCCTCACACAGGGAGAGCAAGGTCGGGAGGAGTGTCTCCAGGCTCTGCAGTCTCTCTTCACCGTGGTGTACCTGATGACACGAATGATGGCTCCCTTCACCCCCTTCCTCACTGAACACATGTTCCAGGTACCCTCACCTCCCTCTCCCTCTCTGCCTTCCCCTCCTTCCCCTCCTTCCCCTCCTTTCCTTCTCCTTTTCTTTTGTCTCCCTCTCTTTTTCTTTCGTCCACTTCCCTTCCCCCCTCCTCCATGCCCCTTCTCCCCTCCCTCCTCCACTCCCCTTCCCCCCTCCTCCTCCCTCTCCCTCTCCTTCCCTCCATCCTCCCTCTCCTCCCCTCCACCCTCCCTCTGTGATGTACTCCAATCTCTTTCCTTCCAGAACCTCAGACACCTGTTGCCATGGCAACTCAGTGAGGAGAATGCCAGTGTCCACTATATCATGCTACCAAAGCCAAGGTCTGTGAAGAATGAGAAGGAAGGAGGGAGAGGGAAGGGTAGGAAGGAGAGGGAAGGAAGAAGGGAGAGGGAAGGAAGGAGGGAGAGGGAAGGAAGGAGGGAGAGGGAAGGAAGGAGGGAGAGGGAAGGGTAGGAGGGAGGGAGGGGAAAGCTGAAGAACAGTGACTATATTTGGGGACAAGGAAAGGGACAGAAGGAGGAAAGGGAATGGGAAAGAGGGAGGGGAGAGCAGTGCTTGAGTAGCCTGGTTGGCAACAACCAGGCTAAGTGCTTGAGATGTTACTTGTAGTATCACTTTCTTTCGGAAATACGTTAAATAGCATTGTACTAAAAATGGGACGCTGTCTTAGTGGTTACACTCAGGCCGATTAAGGCATGGGATTTAATTTTCACGTAATGTCAACGTAAATCTCACGTGACTAACAGAAGTGGGCGTAACCGTAAAATGCGAGCGAGTTATAGTTGCTTTGTTCGTCGTGCTCTGCGATTATACTGTTGTATTACCCTGGTGAATGAAGTATGCTGCCTGAAAGCTGTACGTAGGACGCAGAAGCGTGGTCTTTATAGGCCATTCAGCGGTTGAGCGCTTCAACTGCAAGTGACCTTCGTACTCTGTACTGCCTACCGTGCGCGTGGGGACTGTTTGTGTCGAGGCGGAGCAGAGGAACGACAAACAGAACAATCAGATACGGCTTCACGGATTGCTTACCATCAGACAATACCAAAACTTGTTGGTGGTGCTTCTGTAGCGTGCGTAGTGTCTCACCGCTATCCAATATCTATGGTTTTTGGCATCATGCAGGGATACTGTAGGAGGCTGCTGGTTCTTCCAGATACTTTCAGTATACTACCTTCAGTTGAATTAGTGTAGTATGTTTGGTATCGAGTAACCGTCGTCTTCTGCTCCGCCTTCAACGATATATTCTCAAATATTATCTTTTTTTTTTAATTTTTTTTTATTTTTATTTATTTATTTATTTTTTATAGTGAACAGTGTCATATTGTTGAGCAACAGGACAATGCAGGACCCAATAGCTAAAAAGCTAATACTAAGGGTCTCGAACAGAAAAGAAGAAATAAAGAAAAGAACAAACTAGATACATAAGTGGACTTTAAGTGAACTTTTAAATAGACTAAGGCTGTCTAACAGTACAATATCCCTAGGTAAGGAGTTCCAGAGCCTTACAGCACTTATAAAAAAGAATTGTAATGACTTACAGTTTTAGCTAGGGGCTGAAGTAAATGTTTAGAGTGGAATACACGTAAATTTGGATTAGGGTGGAAGTTTAAAAAATCTGAGGGACAATATAAGTATCCATGCAAAAGCTTGTAAGTACATTTTAATTGATATTAGTGTTAATTGATAACCACGCCCACAAATACGGTTTCCATGGTACCATACGTGTAGCTTAGAGCTTCATATATACACAAACCAAGTTTCATCTGGTCTTTCAGATTTCCATACACACTATTGATTTTTGAAATACCTGTGTACCTAGTGTAAAAATGACATGTCCCATGCCTTAGTTCGCCTGAGCAAGCAACTTTTGACTGGTTTGACTGGTTTATCACAGGACTGACCTGATTGACCAGGACATTGAGCGAGCTGTTGCCCGCATGCAGTCGGTCATTGAGCTCGGGAGATACATCCGTGACATCAAGGTCATTCCTATCAAGGTATGTTATTAGCAATGATGTAAATATGGCAGGTGGTGACACAGTGCTCAAAAGTGAGCTTTAGAGGTGGCCTCCCTTGCTCTCCTCCCTTTCCCCCACCCTTACTCTCTCTTACTCCCTTCCTCATTCTATGTTTCCTTCCCTCATCCCCCCCTCCCTTCCTTCCAGTTCCCACTACCGGAGGTGGTTGTCATACATCGAGACCCATCCTGTCACGAGGACCTCCGACATCTCAAAAACTACATTCTTGAGGTACGTACACATATGCTCTTACCCAACATGATCGCCCAATGTTCTTACCAGTGTTGTTTTAGTTAACTGTAACTTTAACTAAATACCTTTTAGTATGGCCTTTTTAAAAGTTTAGTTAATCAAACTACAACTAACTAAAACCTTTTTGCTAAGCTGGGAACTATAACTAAAACATCCGAGAGGAAACCATAACTATACTAAAACAGAAAACAACCTATTTTCACTGATAACTGTAACTAAATACCTTTTAGTAAGGGGTTTTGGGGTTTTAGTAACTGTAACTAACTAATAAAATTGTAAAATCGGGAAACTATAACTAAACTAAATCACAAATATTTTCTAAATCCAAAAACTAACTACAACTAAACTAGAAATACAAACCCTATACTAAAACAACACTAGTTCTTACCCAACATGATCGCCCAATCACAACCTGATGAAGTGGTTCCAGTAACCACACCCTCAATGCACACAGTCTGTTTGTGTGACATTCTCACATGTCATGTGCAGGAGTTGAATGTCCGTGAGCTCTCCCTAGCAACAGAGGACAGCCAGTATGGTGTGCGGCTGCAGGGGGAGCCAGACAATGAGAGGCTGGGGAAGAGACTCAAGGGAGACTTTAAGAAGGTTTGTGATTGGTTGAATCATCTTGCTAACGTAGTGGAGAAAATTATATCCACTACCTCCATTCCACGTCCCCCTCCCCCCTCTCCTCTCTTTCCATCCTTCCATTCTCCCCCCCAACACACACACTCTCCCATGTCCTTTCTTATACCGGAAAGTGGAAAGGGAGGAAACTTTGTGAGGCATATTCTGTTTTCCCCTGTCAAGAAATCAAAATCTCACTTTGCATGTGTGTTGGTTGCTATGTGTGTGTTACAGGTGGCTCCTGCAGTGAAGGCCCTCTCCAGTGAGCAGCTGGTCAAGTTCCAGGAGGATGGAGAGATCATTGTTGAGGGACACACCCTCACAACAGAGGACATTAAGGTAACATCACCATGGTAACATCACCATGGTAACATCACCACAACCTCAACAAAAACACTCTTGTGTATTTAAGTTACATTTCAAATGTCATCACCTCCTTTCCTCCCTAGATCACATACACAGTGGACCCCTCCCTCTCCAGTTGCTATCATGCTCACGCAGATGGAGAGCTCCTCGTATTGATGGATGTGACCCCCTCACAGGAGATGGTGGATGAGGGAATTGCAAGGGAGGTTGTGAACAAGATACAGAAACTCAGGAAGAAGGTAAGGAGGAGGAGGAGTGGGAGGGGAGAGGGATGGGAGGGGAGGAGGAGTGGGAGGAGGAGGAGGAGTGAAAGGGGAGGAGGAGTGGGAGGAGGAGGAGGGGAGGGGAGAGGGGTGGGAGGGGAGAAGGAGTGGGAGGAGGAGGAGGAGTGGGATGGGAGGGGAGAAGGAGTGGGAGGAGGAGTGGGATGGAGGGGAGAGGGATGGGAGGGGAGGAGGAGTGGGAGGAGGAGTGGGATGGGAGGGGAGAGGGAGGGGAGGGAAGGAGGAGTGGGAGGAGGAGTGGGAGGGAAGGGAGGGATGGGAGGGGAGAGGGCTGGAAAGATGGAAGGATGGGAAGGAGACATTAATCTATCTTCTCTCGGCAGGCTGGACTACAACCACGAGACCCAGTGGAGGTTGTGTATGAAGTGAGGGGTGTGGAGGGTGGGGGTGGTGAGGTAGTAGCGTCCCTCCAGCGTATCATTTCAGAACACTTGGAATATATTGAAGGAACTACGAAGGGACCTGTGTGTCCTCTGACCCCTAACTGCGACCTTACACACATGATGGTAGAGGAGGAGCAGAAGGTACGTAGATGTGTATGTTGGGAGGGGGGGAGGAGGAGAAGGAGTGTGTGTTGGGAGGGGGGAGAGGGGAGAATGTGTGACCGTGTGTGCCTGTGTGGTGTGTGAGTAAACATGTCCTCATTTTCATGGTATCTTCAGATCAAGGGTCTGGCTGGCACTGCTCTCCACATGTGGATCATTCCCAAGAGTGCAAAGGTCACGAGTCTCCCCCAGTCTCCCTTCATCAACGTGGAGTTAGTCCCAGGTTCTAAGCTGTGTGCGGAAAGGTTCCGAGCAACTGTATTACTGGAGAACCCAGTGGGAGAGAATGTGCTGAGCTACCAACAACTGCAGCTGGAGGTGAGGGGCAGTCATGTAATAGTCATGGACTTGTGAGACAGTCATGTGATAGATTGCATAACTGAAGGTTTGAGGGGATAATTTGGGGCCGTCAGGCAGCAGTCATGACATATCTTGCAAGCAAGTCGCTTGTCAGTAATTGATCAGTCAAGTTAAATTTGATTAGGTAATCCACTATCTGATTGGTCAGCTTGGAGAGGTTTTCTATATACCAAAAAGTGACCTGGAACTGATTTTGTATGCCCATATATGGACATGTTACCATAGGCAGCCACTCTGATGAAGATGTATGTTCGTCACAAGCTGTATCTGTATGAGGAGGTTGCGGGAGGAGGGCCGAGGATGGTGCCTGCTGGTGTGGAGATGAAGGGATACGCTGGCAAGACACTCTACATCTCTGAAGCCGTAAGTCTGCACACTGGGAGAGGAGAGTTGGAGAGAGCTGATGTTAAACAGACTGTGTAGTGCTGCAGAGTTTGATCCCAGAAGGAGACTTCTTGGCTCCTCTATCTTATATGTTCTCTTTTGTTTCCAGGAGCTGGATGAATCCAGATGCAAGACTGTGAAGCTCCCTCCTCCCAGTGCTACGCCACACTGCCAGTTCTATGATGTCACTGTCGGCACTCAGTGTGTCACTGTGCTGCTGGAGAACCCGGTGGGATGCAGAGTGGTGGAAGAGGGGAGGAAGGAGGAGTTCGCCAGGAAACTGTTGCAGAAATAAACAGTTACTGCAGTTCTTATTGTAATTTCTGTACTTGTCAAAATAGATTGAGGTGCCTTGCCTCCACATCTAGCTCAACCCTCACTGGTAATGTAGCTCCACCTCTAGCTCAACCCTCGCTGGTAATGTAGCTCCACCTCTAGCCCGACCCTCACTGGTAATATAGCTCCACCTCTAGCCCGACCCTTGCTGGTAATATAGCTCCACCTCTAGCCCGACCCTCGCTGGTAATGTAGCTCCACCTCTAGCCTGACCCTCACTGGCATGTTGTCTGCCTTCAGATTGATCACGGAAGTCACAGCAACATGGAGTACACAAATTGAGCAATAGGCAAACACCCCCCTGTGGATGAACCTTATCTAAGAGGGTTGTAGTCACATCTGGGGAAGGGTGGGATTAATATAATTGTGTCTCTGGGGTATATAGCCTCGTTCCACTAAATTATGCGGCCTTCTGCTTCATAGCTGATAGTTTCCTGACAGTCAGCAGCATGCAGGTATTAGTTCACTGTCACTGGTCTACATGAAGATCCGCTTCGACCGCTGAACAGCGCACGCATGAGAAAATGACAAAGATCAGATTGCAAAAAAAATCAAGGTCAGAGTACAAAAATGAAGATCAGAAAATGCCTCGTTCCCAGACCAGCTAAGGTAGCCTGGGAACGAGATTACAACACAACGGTTAGTCTTTTTCAGCTGCCACGTCCATTCGGCTAGTCCAGCCATTGCGATCTGCTCCTCCAGCAACAAGGATCTCTCCGCTCGGTAACAGACAGCACGCACAATCTCGTCTTTCAGTAGGTAAGTCCCCCACCTTGTTCCACACGTTCTTCTCCTGGTCGTAGACGTGGATGGCTGAGCTTATTTGTCCGCCATGGCTTCCTCCCACTGCCAACAGAGATCCATGGACAGCGATGGCCGTAGAGCACTCCAGCGGGGCGTCGGGGAGTGTGCGCCACTGTGCGGGTGGCTTGTCAGTTTGTGTAAGGGCTGAGAGAGGCACGCTGAGTACTTTCTTGCCCAGCGTACCTCCTAGTAGGTACAACGTACCGTGTGTAATGGCGGCTGACATTCGACGGCATCTCACGGGGAGTGGTGTGGCAGAGAGCCACTGACAATGGCTGACAGAGGTATCGAGGATTTCAACTGTAGCTATGTCAGTCAAACTATCAGCACCCCCACCTGCCACCACCAGACGTTGGTGGTAAGTGGATACAGCTGGCCAGTCACGAGGTGTGTTCATTGGAGGGTAGGGATGTTTCCAGCTCCTCTCTGATGGACAGTAGACAGATACAGTCTTGATCATCTTGCGAGTGAGCACATCATAACCACCAACCACCACCAGTTGGTGGGTCAGTTCTGTGATGGTAAACCCCCTGTATTGATAGTATGGAAGTTCAGTGCACTGGTTGTTGTGTGGGTCATATCTGAGTATGACACCACCCAACCATCCTCTGTATGCAATGTACACAACTGTATCCACTGTTACTGACTGTGGTTCAACCATTGCATCTGGCATGTCTGGCAGCCTCCTCCATGTTAGCTCACTGAGGGGGTGCGTCTGAAATATAAGACAAGTTTATTACTTCATAGCGTGTCCTAAAGTGGACGCTAATTAAAAATTAACCACCAGCACATGCCCAGAGCTTCGGCACACCATTTTCTGTTACATGTATTATGTAATAACAAGAGTGTATCGGCCATAGCAGAGAGAGGGCATATAATTATAATTTTTTCACACTATTTTTAGCATTCTGCTTTCTTTCACAGCTGTATTTAATTGTGGATGTCCTCTCACCACCTCCGACAGCTTGATACACCCTCGGCAGTAGCCGTTGCAATAGTATGACATCACAGAAATTAGTGGGCAAAGAGTATTAGCACTATAAACAGCTGTGTACACATATTTTTCTCCAGCAACAAGTGCTACTAGTGCTTGTTTGTGCTAGAAGAGGCAGAATTGCAGCAACTGAAAGAGGCAAATGTCCTGGGGTGCCCACCGTTTCTGTGACATCATACTAAAATGACAGTATGGTTTCCCATTGTAGTTGATAGCTCCATAAAACTTTTGTAAGCTCCATTTTCAATTTCCTAGAGCAGCTATTCAACTGGCTGTATGACTGCTAGCAAATTTTCTTCAAAACCATGCAAAATTTTTGGCAGCTGTACATGGAGCTATCCAACTAGCTAGGGTTGCATACTGACAAAATTTGTCTCACCTTGTTTTAGGCTAGCAACTAGCCTTCAGACAATTCTCTAGCAGTGACTATAACTAACTACACAAGTCTAAAGAGTAAGAGCTGCAGTGAGAGCTCTAGGTAAACACAAACTACTAGCTAGCTATTCAGCAAGCACAAAACTTTTCACACAGTGAGCAGCTGCCAAAAATTGCGCCTTACATGTCTGAGACTCAGACTTTGTGGAGCCAAACTAATTACAACCTCACTGTATTTACTGTAAACAACATAGTGTACAGAATGTTGTGGACTACAAGATCACTACTGCACTCTTCAGAACACTTTTTGAGCACAATAAATAAAGCTGTAGCACCTTATTTAAGATAAAATAATAATACCCTGATCTGTATAGCATCAAAAAACCAGAACACCACTAGTATTAACCGCTCTGTACCTTTGGTGGTAAAATAAGAGTTGATGTTTTATTGCCAGCACCTATCCCCGCTGACATATACAGTCTCCTGGCAATTTTCCTTGGCAATTTGTTGCAAATTTAGCTACAAATCCCAACAGCTGCTACAATTGGAAAGCTATACCTAGCATTCTGGTCCCAGTGAATTTATTCCTCCCATACACAAACTTACCTTAGGCCTGTTACTGCCACTCCTGGTTGCTTCATTGTTTGGAGCTGCCGGTGCCTCTGGAATGGAACCTTTCAACCCTAGGTGGAGAGCAACAGAAGCAGAGACAGATGTGACACAACACAGGTAGTCATTATGCTCAATGTAGTTAAGCACACCTGTTCAAACAATTTTTATTCGCAACTTACATGTTTCAAGTTGTGCATGAAGTTGCATTTGAAATTTCTTCTGGGCCTCCATCTCTTTAATAGCCATCTCCCTTTCCAATTCTGCTTGCTGCTTCTGGTACTCTGCCTCCTTTAGCCTGCGCTCTAGTTCAACAATTTGTGGTGCCAGGTTGAGTATCTCCAATAGCCCTTTTGGATCATGGGCTTCCTCCTGGTGTGACTGGAGTTTTCTTTCAAGCTGAGCTACTGCAGCTTCCTTCTTCTTGAGAGAATCTGATAGAGCTTCAACCTCTTTAGTGAGACAACCAATGCTTGCATTGCAGGCCTCAATTCGTTGTGATTTGAGCTCTGATTCCTCTTTTTTATCAGACAGTTGTTGCTATAGGGATAAGGAGAAGTGTGTGTGAGTAGTGCGTAAAAGCCAACATATAAAATCAATTACATTTACCTCCATTTTTCTTTTGTCAGAGGAAAGAGTAACAGTGAGCTGGACAAGTTCACTGACTTGCTCCTTTGCAGAGTTACAGGAACTGGCCAGCTTTTCATTCTCACTCTGCAAGTCTTTCATATCATGGTGTTTCTTCTTCAGCTGTGCTCGAAGTTGGGACAGCTCTACTTGTTGTGTTCTGGCTTCTTGCTGAGCAGCCTGGAGCTCAGATTCCTTTTTCTGTAGCTCTTCTTTCAACTTCCTAATCTTCTTTTGTTTCTTGATGATCTTCTCTTCTAGCAGCTTGTCTTTTTCTTTACTCATGTCACGCATTTCAGTCAACCACTGACACTCACGTTGCTTGAATTCAAGCTCCTTTCTGATGCTGTTTCTCTGATCAGCAATACTCTGGATCCTGTTACGAACTTCAGTAAAGCCATTGAGAAGCTGGTTTATGCTGTCATCAACACTTTGTTTAGATTTTTTGGTATCAGATAGTCGCTGGTTGGCATCCTTTAATTGGTCATCCATTTTGTTTACGTCATCTATGAGGTTTCGAACTTCAGCAAGCAGCTTGGATCTGGTAGGCTTTGGATTAAAGTCCATGCAACTGTCAACTCATGTCAACATTATTCTGCAATACTGTCTTACCTCTTCTTGTTGGGGAAGGTCCTGCAATTGTTCCACAACCTCGTCCTTGGATGACTTGGGCACAGGGATTCCTGCAGGGCGAAAGGATGTAAAATGTGTATGATAAGCAGCAGCATGCAGAGTTGACTAGCATCAGCATGAAGCTAACCATGATTCTGTGCTAGTTGAGAAGCCAGAGGTCTCATCCCCATCTTAACCAATGCCTGGACTACAGCAGACCATGTGGGGATTGCTTGCTTCTGCCAAGCAATAAGCATGTGGGTGCGGCGTTCCTCAATGGTAATACGCTCCCTCTCAATGGCCAGCAATGTTGATATTTCAAGTCCCAGGTTGAGACCCAGTGGTATCCAGTAGATCACTCCCTTCAATTCATTCACAAGGTCAGCTAGCTCAGCAACTGCATGAATACATTAGTTTGCTGCTTATACTCACAGCATTGTTTAACTACTGTGATTATCCTCACCAACGACAAGGTTTGTACACTGTGAACTTTCACTTCCAGCAGAGTTGGAGACCACACACCGATAGTAGCCTGCATCACATGCCTGGACTGCAGTCAGTTTCAGTCCAGCTTTCACCTCTTGAAACTTGACACCATCACAGGTGAGGTCCTGCCAGGCCTCGCTCTCATCCTCCTCTCCTTCAGGCTTCCAACACTGCCACTGGTAATTCAGCGGTTCTGTTCCAGTGGCTTGGATTGAGAATGTAACTGGCTTCCCGTATGTAATTTTCACCAGACTTGTTGGTTGGGAGGTAATTTGTGGAGGTGTGGCTGCAGGGATCAATGAAGGTTACAGTTAACAAGGAAATAGGCAATCACCTGAGAATTTTCACGATGAGTATACATATGTACTATGTAACTCTAAGATGTAGGAGTGGCCTAGCCCTCCCTTTCTCTCCCTTCTTTCACTCCTCACCAGGGGTAAGTTTCTTGAAGCCAGGGAGGGGAGATTGTGTGATTGAAACGGAGGTCTGTTTTGTAGGAGTGGAGGTGCTGGTGGCGACACTGGTGGAGCTGGAAAAAACTGTGTTCATGTATGTATGTGTGTGCACCATTGTAGTGTGTAGCAGATTATTTCTGACCCATAAGCATTAACTTTTAGCAAGTTATTTGATTACTACAGTAGTATGACTCAATGCGATTCATGCACTGGGCAGCTAATGAATTTACACTCTATCAACTCCCACTAAATTCCTTTCCAGTATAGTGGATTCTTTGAACTAGCATGGGAATAGCTACTCAACTGTAGTAATCGACTAAACTTTTAATCAAAATTCTTGCTAAAAGAAGAATTTTGTTTAAATTAAAATATAAATTTATAGTATCTGTTGACACTATATAGTAAGATGCACATACCTTGCTCCTGGTACAGTGATCCAAAGTCAAACAGTTTGCTGTTCTTCCAGCGGGTCACAAAGAGGGAGCAGTTCTCTGTGGTTACCAGGTGGAGCTCTGCTCCCTTTCTCTCTTGTCGATTGGGAGAAACCAGAAATAGCTCTGGTTGGACTTTGACAGTGAAGGACTGGGATGCGGCTTGGTGGACACGACTGGCCTTCACGGAACGAAAAAACACCGACTGCAGTTCCACCTGCATGGCGTTTTTCACTGTCTGACTCTCCGAGAGAAATTTCATCACACACGATTCAGAGGAAAAGACGACGTGAAAAAGTGGGGACTGCTCGTAATAGAACATGTCAACATGGTAGATCCCACACTTGTGCAAAATAGGTGAAATGGTGTTTCCAATCGACCAAAGTTTGGTGCTGATGGTGCCGCCACCATAGCAGAAGCTCATGACGGGGTCCTCATAGCTGCCTTCCTTGGACCTGATCGTCGCATTCTCTCCGTTCACCAGCACCCTCGTTCTCAACAGGAAGAAGTCGTTGTGGTAGCTGGTGCGGATATTAAACTCTGGATCTATTTCGTGCACTACACGCTGCATTGCGATAGTCGACAAAGGGACGATAAGTGACCGATCGACCGAGTACAAAATACTTCAGCTCCGCCCACTCATGCCAGAAAGCAATTAGCTTTAGTACAAAGTGCGCATGCGCATAAGCAGTGTCCTCCAGACCATAATCTATGTCCAGACAACCATCGTCCCCCTCTGGGAATGTTTGTTGGCCATGTAATCTGTGTGTACCCATTGCTGTTGCTTTCGGTTTCATGATTCCGTGCAATCAGAGAATCTGTAGGACATTTGAAATTTCAACTTGCAATTGAGTATTCAATGTACAAACTAATTTCCTGCCATTCTTTGGTGAAGAAGTTAGTTGAGGAGCGTTAGTTGAAACATTGAGTTGTGTTTGTTTGGAGACACTGTCCATACATTCTCCTTCAGGACCTGCGACATATACACCTTCCACACCTTGAAACAATCTCCTAGCTGTGTGTGTGTGTGTGTGTGTGTGTGTGTGTGTGTGAGAGAGAGAGAGAGAGAGAGAGAGAGAGAGAGGCTGATGGTACATCTTGTCCCAAATACATTTCATAAGACCTTGGGGTTGCATTCAGTTTACATACTGATGTCATATCAGTGGTTTATGAACTGTAGCAGGCCTGATTGGCCACCTGTAAATTAATACCCAATTCACAGCAATTGTTAAAATTGAGCAGTCTCCTCGGGTGTGCACTTTGAACAAATTTCACTACCATGCTAACTAGCAGAGGAATATATTGTTTCCTATGCTTGTGTGGCACAACATGGCCTCAATACTTCCACTGTGGTCCCTCCACCTGCTCATATTGTAATCACAACAATTATGAGGAGGCGTAGGAAAAAACTCTACTCTCAAAGACCGCAGCAAAACATAACTGGCTATATTTCATTTTGAAAGTATTTCAAGGGGCCTAAGCAGCGTATACTGAAGGGGGGGGGAAGGAAGTAAGATGGTGCTTTGTAGGAGGATATCTAGGGGGTCTGGGGGAATATTTCCCCAGAAAAACAATTTTATGCATCATAAGGTGGCGTCTGAGGGCCCCTTTAGATAAATCACGATAGAATGACCTGACAATTGTCCAACTTGAGGACATTGTTACTGTATGTATAAGAACCATCACTTAAAATTGACTGGAGGAATAATTTACTACCTTATTGAAATTTGGACAGTGACCAATAACTTGTAGTGATGAGACTTTCAAGAGAGGGAGGGGGTTGAACTAAAATGTTGCTCTTCTACAGTGGTGTTGCCCAGGTAACGAGTTATATCACTTCCCACATAGGGGAGAATGGTGTGGGGAACAGATTTGTAAAACAACCAACAACAGGGAGGGGTATAACTATTACACGACTACTGTAACCCTGTGCTCTAAAAGTTCTCAATTATGCTAATCCCCAATTCTTCAAACCACTAGCTTCATCCTCAGACCCTCCCCATCCAGTTTACAATATACATTTTTCACATGAACAATTTTAATGTCTACCGAGGTAGACAGAGAGGGGGGAGGGGTCCCCAAATGATCTTGAGGCCTCTTCTTGTAGTGTTTACCCAAAGTGCTGGAGTTGCAACTGTTCATGAAGCTGGAAAACTTACTGTTCAGGACAAAAAGTGAGCACAGAAAATAATTTCATTCTCTTCATTGGGGACCTCTTCCCCCCCCCGGCCTCCCCCCCCCCCCCCCCCCCCCCCCCCCCCTCCCCCCCCCCTCTGTCTACGTCATTCATGAGATAAAGTATCCCAAACCTTTTCCCTTTTCACTTATCAAAACTGGACAGTTGGAGAACCTGGGAACAAGGCTACCATGCAGACCACTCCCTATTATGCTCGTCCATTATGACAGCACAAGAACCCAACTCTGTAAAAAAAACTGGAGGTTGTTATATAGCCTAAGATGAGTCACCTCAGTTGCAGGACCTTGGCCTCCCACTTTTACCACAGTATAAGGTTACAACCTTTGTGTACTCAAAGTTCCACTAAGGTGTCAATACTTGTGCAAAAATAGATGAATACTGCCCGAGGTTAACTCATAGTGCATGAGACTTCATCAGATAGTAATAAACACAGCCAGAGCTCCACCCACTTTTTGGCACACAAACATGCAATAACAAAATGAATTTCATTAGCAACTTGTTTCATGTTTTGCTGCAACGAAGGGATGTAAACCCTAAACCATGGCAAAACCCTGGCAAAAGGAGGCGGGCCTCCGCTTGGACAAATCCAGACTGCAACTGATCAAAACTGGACAGTTGGAGAGCCTGTGAACGAAGCTAACAGACCACTCTCTGTTATGCTCACCATTATGACAGCACAGTAACCCAACTACATGTACTGCCATGCAGTTTCACCTGGTGGGAGAAATGGTCACATGTTGCCATAGTTTCAGAGAATTCGTCTAGTCCTGGAAAGATACTACATCTGGTATAGCTCTCGACAGCAAAAGATGTCATGACATTGCCTAATTCAGGACATAGCTCATGGTGTGTGCAGGGTTTCGTACAGAAATTCCCAGCCCCCCCCCCCCCCCCCCCCACCCCCAGAAATCTTGAAATTGAGTATGGTTATTATTGTGGTGCCATCAATATTAACTATTTAATTTTACATGTTACTGGACATAAGTATGTGTCACCAAATGTTTGGAAAGTTTGTCCCAGATTGCGTCAGAAGCAATCTGAGAGGATCTAAATTCAAAATTTTCATGGGGGAGCATGCCCCCAGACCCCCCTAGTAGGCACACACACTTACGCGTGCGTGAGCATGCTTTCGTATGCTACTATCATCCTGCTACCATCCTGTTCCCCCCCAACTCAAAATCCTGTATGAGACCCTGGTGTATACACAATGCAATTAATGTACACTGCATGGAACTACAGTTCACACTGTAGGCCCAAAGGTGTGTTTTAGTCGCGTGCCCAGACACAACCCTCTCACGAGAAAAATGGTGAAATTTGTTGGACTAGAATGCACGTAGGAGACTAGTGTAACCTAACTGTGTGCAAAACATTTTGTGACACACCCGCTGAAAAAAAATTAAACGAGTTAGAGATGCAAAAGTTTACTGCTGTACAGGAAGTTCTGTGTAATAAATGATTTCACAATCACATTGGTCCTCACGACATTTTTATACTAGCCCCAATAAATTCAACAGCAGACCATTTCTTGTTTCTCACTGGGAGGCATACGTGGTCGGGTCTGGGGATACAACTAGGTCTGTTTGATGTTGACCATGAGTGACTTGGTACCACCTGTACAAACCACCCCCTATGGTATGATCTTCATAGAGATGGTCACACGATGTAGTAACATTGTATGTGCAACCACAGTTCACTACAGTTTATAAAAGAGGTCACATTGTACTGATTGTAGCCATGGCAACCCAAATGAGTGACCATCCAGACAAACCACCAACTGTATACTATAGCCTGATTGGAGACATAAGGCTGGTTGTCATGGCTACACCTGGAGCCCAACCAGGAGACTTTGTGTCTCCTTGTCCTGGGACAATGTTTACATGTAAGGAAGGATTATTGCCAGCATCAAGCCAGATTTCATGAGCCATGGTCCTCATTGAGGCATCTCTCATGCTCCACCACAACAGCTAACTTCAGTGTATATATCCATCCCATCTGTCACTCCATCACCTCAACCATCACTCCATCTATCCATCCCAGTATAACCAAGCAGGATTTTTTCTACGAGTCATGCGAGAATCTGTATCAGTACTACAAGTCACATGCATATGTCTGAATGTGCAATGAATGTGCAAGGTTCGTATGATAAATCATTATCACCATAGTAACATCACTCATTTGTTGCCGTTGCATGTCTGTGTTACAGGTGGCTCCTGCAGTGAAGGCCCTCTCCAGTGAGCAGCCGGTCAAGTTCCAGGAGGATGGAGAGATCATCGTTGAGGGACGCACGCTACTATCATCCTGCTACCATCCTGTCCCCCCCCCCCCCCCCCACTCAAAATCACCCTGGTGTATACACACTGCAATTAATGTACACTGCATGGAACTACAGTTCACACTGTAGGCCCAAAGGTGTGTTTTAGTCGCGTGCCCAGACACAACCCTCTCACGAGAAAAATGGTGAAATTTGTTGGACTAGAATGCACGTAGGAGACTAGTGTAACCTAACTGTGTGCAAAACATTTTGTGACACACCCGCTGAACAAAAAATTAAACGAGAGATGCAAAAGTTTACTGCTGTACGGGAAGTTCTGTGTAATAAATGATTTCACAATCACATTGGTCCTCACGACATTTTTATACTAGCCCCAATAAATTCAACAGCAGACCATTTCTCGTTTCTCACTGGGAGGCATACATGGTCAGGTCTGGGGATACAACTAGGTCTGTATGATGTTGACCATGAGTGACTTGGTACCACCTGTACAAACCACCCCCTATGGTATGATCGTCATACAGATGGTCACGTGATGTAGTAACATTGTATGTGCAACCACAGTTCACTACAGTTTATAAAAGAGGTCACATTGTACTGATTGTAGCCATGGCAACCCAAATGAGTGACCATCCAGACAAACCACCAACTGTATATAGCCTGATTGGAGACATATGGCAGGTTGTCATGGCTACACCTGGAGCCCAACCAGGAGACTTTGTGTCCCCTTGTCCTGGGACAATGTTTACATGTAAGGATTATTGCCAGCATCAAGCCAGATTTCATGAGCCATGGTCCTCATTGAGACATCACTCATACTCCACCACAACAGCTAACTTCAGTGTATATATATCCATCCCATCTGTCACTCCATCACCTCAACCATCACTCCATCTATCCATCCCAGTATAACCAAGCAGGATTTTTTTCTATGAGTCACACGAGAATCTGTATCAGTACTACAAGTCACATGCATATGTCTGAATGTGCAATGAATGTGCAAGGTTCGTATAAATCATTATCACCATACTAACATCACTCGTTTGTTGCCGTTGCATATCTGTGTTACAGGTGGCTCCTGCAGTGAAGGCCCTCTCCGCTGGTCAAGTTCCAAGAGGATGGAGAGATCATCGTTGAGGGACACACCCTCACAACAGAGGACATTAAGGTAACATCACCATGGTAACATCACCATGGCAACATCACCATAGTAGTTTAGTATCATTATGGTATCATTACCACGACCCAATATTACTGTTTTCAAGTTATGGGGGGCTATTTCAGCCATTAAATACATTCTATTCTTTCATCCATGCTCTCCCTGCCTTGACAGTATAATTAGCTACTCCCTCAACTTTCTTGGGTCCATTTTTTCTTTTTTATATACATATATACAACTTAGCTGCATTAATATTACTAACCATAAATGTACTATGATAAGTTTCTTTTTTGTACAACACTATCTGTGCTGCCGTCTTATGAGCCTAGCTGGCTTGCTGTCCTAGGGACAAGACGTAAAAATAAAATTCATTCATTCATCATAAAACACTCGCATGCAGGGATACTGTTCAATGCAATAGGGCAGGAGCTAATAGTATGTAGGTCTACTAGCAACAATTCACATTCACATGTAAAAAGAAACTGTAATTACTGCTATATTAAACTACAGTTCAATTCTGCAACAGTTTCCTGGCGAACTCCTCCTTCCTCCCCTCTTCCACCACTCTGCATCCCACCGGGTTCTCCAGCAGCACAGTGACACACTGAGTGCCGACAGTGACACCCATGCACCCACTCAAAATGGCAGATAGAAGGCAAGCTTTCCTACGCAACCCCGTACTGCAGCGGTTCGCACTTTCCGACGTGCGTCCAACGGGAAGAATACTGGGAGTTGGTTCTTACGGCAGCGTGGAGGAGCTGAAGGTGAACGGAGTGGTGTGCGCGGGCAAGCGACTACACGAAGCGTTAGCTGAGCAGGGCAACGCTGAAATCGTGCACAAGTACCAGGTGATGCCTTTACATCGATCGGATATTTTAACGCTGTGTCTAGAGTACCGGTAATGAAAATGAATTCTAGGGAAGATAACTCCTGATAGCAAATAGTCTCGCAGGCCAGACTCCCGCGTGAGAGTCTGGCCCGCGAGACTAGATAGCAAACTCCAATTTTAATGAAACTAGTATCAGTAGATAGAGCGTTAAAAGAGCAACAAAATGGTCCCTTTTTGTCAGCAAGGTGTTTAGTACGGGCGCTGTAGCGAGTAAAATTCACTTCGGAATATCTTAAAGTACCTGTACCGGCACTTTAAGCGTTTGTTTACACAATGTAATGCACAGCCTAAACAAAATGGCGATCATTTTGTAGTTCTTTTAACGCTCTATCTACTGATACTAGTTTCATTAAAACTGGAGTTTGCCATAAGGAGTTATCGTCCCTAGAATTCAACTTCCATTACTTGTACTCTAGATACAGCGATATTTTAAACCAGTCATCTCTGTGCTTAGAATTTAGCCTCTGTTTGTGAAAGTGTTGGCAAAGTTCTAACTCTGATGCCACTGCAGGTAATGGCAGAGATGCGGCACCCACACATTGTGCAGTTCCTGGGGCTCTGTTTCCTGGAAGGGTCAGCACTGCCAGTGCTGGTAATGGAGCGATTGGACAGCAGCTTGGAGAATCTGTTGGAAACTTCTCCTGGCCTACCCCTTGCCCTCAAGCAATCGCTGCTGACAGATGTTGCACGGGGGCTGGTCTACCTGCACACCCACAACCCTCCTGTTGTACACCGTGATTTGTCTGCTCGGAATGTACTCCTTACGTCATCACTGGTGGCCAAGATAAGCGACCTTGGAATTGTGAACCCGCTGACCAAGACCCTCACCCATCTACCTGGTATCATAGTCTACATGCCCCCTGAGGCATTTGATGAAGTGCCACGATACGGTCCCCGGCTGGACATCTTCTCATTTGGTCATCTTGCCCTCTTCACCTTCACACAGGTTGTCAGTCCTTATCAGCAAGTTTTCACTACTGTATCATTGCCTAATAAATCAGCAAGTTTTCACTACTGTATCATTGCCTAATAAGGAAATTTTACTTTGGGTCTACTGGGTATCATGACATCTTGTATGAAAACTACAGATAAACACTATGAGATGTTATTGATAGGCTTTATGCTGCAGTGTTTTACTCCTTGTGGACTTGGATTTTTTATCCTCTCCAGGTGTTCCCAGGCACCCTCCTCCCCCACAACTATGAGGACCCTCGGAATCAAGACTGCCTCTTGGCTCGGTCTGAGGTGGAGCGTCGGAGGGACTATATCCAGTCACTCCATGACCACCTGGGGGAGGAGCACCCTCTTTTGCAGCTGGTATGTCAGTGTCTCCACAACACCCCAGCTCGGCGGCCCTCTGCTGAGGAGTTGCTGCATCAACTGGAGGCTGTGAGGGCTCAGATTGAGGGGCCATATGGCAGCCAGCTCAAGAAGATGAATGTGGCGAAGATAGGGATAATGAAGGCAGTCAGGGAAATTGAAAGCCTGCAAAAGCAAGTGGAACAGCCACAGGAGGTGTGTGTATAAGTGATTCAAAGCTCAGATGTGTCTATGATCCCTAGCTGTGACAAGATCAATGCTGATTCATTATGACAGCAATTTCCCCTGGTTGTTATAGTTGGGACAGGCTATAGCTGCATGGGAGAGACACAGATGTCCAATTGCAGGAGAAAGGTGCTGAAATTGAGAGGCAGCAGGGGGAGTTACATGCACTGATGTTGCATAATTTTTAGCTACATATTAGCACTGAAGGCACGACAGCAGATGAATAGAAAAGCATGTCTTTACCAGTTTTACCCTTGCACACATTGTTAACCCAAAGCATTGTAGTGTCCTCAATACACCTAGCATTAATTTTATGCAAAAGCATATGGAATGCAGGACATCATGTACATGGGGAAATCGGTTCTGAAGTTGCATTAAGAGGCGAGGGTGGTGTAGCTGCTGAATGGAGACTTGTTGGTGAATGAAGGTTTTTCTGTGGTAGGTACACCATGGCATTAACAAATTTGCACTCAGATTGCATGTTTGTTGCCTGAAACCTTTAATTCACATCTTGTAACAAGGTTAACCACACCCCAAGATGTTCACAGAACCTAGAACATATTTTGTGTTACTTAGCATAAAAAAAAAGCGACTTTAGCTTTACCTCAATGGAAGAGCCTGGCATGACACTTCTAGAAAGGCACACTTTTACGCTCATGCCCATCATTACGTAGCTCTAAGCACCATTAAACTACATAGGAATGTGTGACATCAGAAAAGTGGGAAATCCCTTCTGGAATCACTGTATAAGGTGAGAATGATGTAGCTGGTGAAGGGAGGCTTGTTGGTGAACAAAAGCCATGGATAAGTAAACTTAGCCTTGTTTCCAAGCTCCACCCCATCTTTCTGGTTACATAATGTACGGGAAGCAGCCTGCTTGGGTGCAGTAAGGACCGTCTACTAAAGGCAATTCTTTGCGGATAATTAGAAAATATGGTACTATACAATTGATTAGTCGCCACAGCATTCATACTAGTTGGTAGACTACAAGTGACCATTATGCTGTGCAACTTGCATTTCAATATGCTAGGATAGGGACAGGGTATACTGCATCCATTATATGGTTTCATTTACTCCCTTATTCCAGCAACAAGAAATTCTTAAGTTGCAGAAAGAAATTGAAACTGTAATTGAAGAAATCTCCACCTTAAAAGCAAGTCCTCAAAAAGATAAGAAATCAGCCTATGAGCTTCAGCCATACAGTGGCCTTCTAGTTGATTATGTCGATTCAAAAGGCAAGTCAGTTTCCTGGCAGAATTTCGGAATTATGATCAGAGTTCCACCAGGTTCCACTCCTGGTGACAATCCAGTTGTTTGCGTCCAAGCACAGTGCTTCCTCCTTGGTCCAGACTCTGTTGTCCTACCAGAGAATGTGCAACTAGCCAGTCCAGTCTACAAAATTTCAGCCACTTCACGGTTCTCAAAGAAAGTTGAGCTTTCCATTGCTCACTTTGCCACTATGGATTCAAAAGATGATATGACTTTCCTTCATTCATCTGATCGGTCACCTCCATATCGCTTCCAACTGGTCCCTGGGGGCACATTCATACAACATGGAACATGTGGCAGTCTTTGGCTAAACAGATTTTGCAAATTTGCTGCTGGAAAATGGACTAGGAAACCTTTAGAACATGGAAAAAGTACTCCAAAGCCAGTCAAATGTCAACACCATGAAGGTATTATATGTGTACCTGTTTATACCTATTGCATGTGCATGTATATTATTGTGAACGATGACATTTTCTCACACAGGAAATTCCTGCAAATATGGTGTCTTCTTTTTCTCGCCACTGGAAGAGTCACAGCACCACTGCAGGCATGCTGTGTTCAGTGCTTCACTCTACCACCCTGTATTTATACAGGTAGATGTAGCACTTACTATGCAAGTATTATTATGTACTCAGAAGAAGCAATGATTGTGTACTTATCTGTAGATCTGCACACTCATGATGTATATTTCAGGTAGTGTCCAAAGCAATATAGTATTCAACTTTGTAAACTATGCCTCATTTTATGATATGTTAGTCAGCATTAAACTCTTCATTTGTTTGTCTTCATCTCAGAATCTTGAGACTGAGCTGGAAAAAAGATTTCGTGGTGTCAATTTCTATCCATCAACTCAGTTTGTACAGCTCTCGGGGGACTCAGTTGAGCTGATGATCCCATCCAGTGAGGCAAGACAGCAGGGATACAGTATTGTCAGCGACAGGCGGTGTAAGGTCTGTTAGAGCTATATATTCATGTTGTACTGTTATAGCAATCATGGCACAACTATACATTGCAGCTGAATTTGAAGCGTAATGACCATGCACACTTGTATTCCACTGCAGATATCCTATGAAGAGATCCACCTTCCCGACCTGTTCCCATCTACTCTAGATCTGCCCATGTACCCTCCCCGACTACGACTCACCATTGATAGCTGTGATAGTGAAGGCCCCTTCAAGAATTTGGAGTGCAAATTAGATGTCAGGGGCACCAAAGATCCGTGCCATTTTACGCTGAAAATGAAAGCTCCTTCTCCTGAAGGTATCATGCATGCAGTCTAGCAATTTCAGTCATGTAAATATCCAAATGTGATGATAGTTGTTAAGGAGAAGTGTGATGTCAGATCTTACAAACATTCAACAGGTATGGTCAGCAGTATGAAGCCAAGAGGTAGGCATGCACTTTTCTCAGATTTCTTCTAGGATCAAATCAGGTTGTGGCCATGCAATACTGTAGACTCTGGTTAATAGGCGCATGTGGTTGTAAGTGTAAGTGGTAAGCAAGCATGTGGCTAATAGAGGATATGCGCTAAATAAGGGATGCAATGAAAGCCACGCCCTACAGGCGGTTTGACGACTGTAATATGCAGTGGATCATTACACGCGTTCACCTGGCAAGTATCGACATAAAATCAGAACACTCCATCCTCCTCAAGAAGACCATGATTTGCAGCCATTGTATAATCAAGGAGATGCGGGGCTTCACGCATTTCACGGGGAAAATTTCAAGTTACGATTGTTGTACAGTACTAGTCTCGTAGGCCACGAAGGATGTGGCTTGCAAGCTTTGTGATTGCCAGAAACAGGAAGAGCCTGTGTATCTCTTCTTTTGTTGACTTCAGGATCACCATCGAGTGTGCTGTGTGTTCTTAATGCCATGGTTTTCACTCGATCCCTCGCTGCCATCGTATACTCTATTTGCACATGCACTTAATAAATGATGCCATGGACCAGGAAGGAAGAATGCACCTAATAATAATGTACGCCTAATAAAGGACTTTAAAAAGCATATTTGAGAATTATAGGGTAACTTTAAACGCACAGTAGACGTAAGTCATGAGCAGAAGGGAACAGAATTTGTCAAGGCCTATTTCAGTATGCTATAAGTCATATACTAATTATGCTACTAACATCCCAGATTCAGGCCTGAGCAGAAGCCCCACTATGCAAGAGCTATCTTCCAGTGTTGTGGCAAGAGTTATACCGAACTGGCACCCTCTGGGAGTTGAACTTGGTTTAGATGTGACATTTCTCCAAACTCTAGAGAATGATTACCCTCGAGATTCAAAGCGATGCTGCACAGAAATGTTTCGGCAGTGGCTCTTTCAACCTGAACTGACTCCCTCCTGGGATAAACTGATTGAAGCACTGAACTCAAGTAATGTTGCTCAAAGGAAATTAGCACAGGAGTTGTCTGAGAAGTATACTTGTTACTAAACATACCAGGTAGTGTACACTGTAACTAAGGTAGCTTATAGGAAACATTAACTTTTAAAACTTGGTGTCAGTAGATAGAAAATAATACACACCTGTTGTACGTACTATAGAAACAAGGGTGAAGTGGTGAATATATGGGCACACAGTAACAGAGTATCCATTCACACACAAAAGCTGGTTTGCATGGTTCAGAAATGGTATGAGCCAGTCATCTCCAATGTCTCCTGCCTCCAATTCTGTCTGAGCTTGTCCGCCTCCTCGTCACACATATGTAGATCACAGAGGACCAGGTTAGAGGAGGGGAGAGGGCCGGAGGAAGGGGGAGGAGGTGAAGTAAAAAATTATGGTAAAGGGAAGGAGAATGTATATGTATATGGTCCAGTCCAGTGTCCAGCCTTAAATTACTCAGTTACTTGTTAATACCAAACCTCCGGAATTTTGGACAATAAGATTAAATAATCCATGCACTATCTGATTGGTCAGATTCAACACTGGCAAGTAACCTGGTAACCAACCTACTGTGCCTATATATGGACATGTTGCCATGCCATGGGCCAGTGTTGACTAAACCTAAAACTAAAATGCATTAAAACTAAAGCTATAGAATTAACTCTACCTTAGTCTGCTAATCAAAAACTACAACCAAACCACTTCAAAATAACCCCAAAGTAGTAGTAAACTAAAACTACCAATACTAACTGATTTAGTAATTAAAGCTGCAACTAAACTAACAATTTGAATGTGTAGCCTAATTAAACTAAAACTAAACTACTAGGCCAACCACTAAAACAACACTCCCATGGGCGGTCAGTGCATGCATCAGAAATGACAAAGATCAGAGTGCAAAAAATCAAGGTCAGGGTATAAAAATGAAGATCAGAAAATGCCTCGTTTCCAGACCAGCTAAGGTGGCCTGGGAACGAGATTACAACACAACGGTTAGTCTTTTACAGCTGCTGCGTCCATTCGGCTAATGTGTCGGCCTTCTTTGTCTTCTCCTCCAGCAACAAGAATCTCTCCACTCAGTAACAGACAGCATGCACAATATGCTTGTTCACTAGGTAATTAAGTCCCCCACCTTGTTCCACGCGTTCTTCTCTTGGTCATATATGTGGATGACTGAGCTTCTTTGTCCACCATGGCTTCCTCCCACTGCCAACAGTGATCCATGGACAGCGATGGCTGCAGAGTGCTCCAGAGGGGCATCGGGGAGTGTGCACCACTGTGCGGGTGGCTTGTCAGTTTGCGTAAGGGCTGATAGAGACACGCTGAGTACTTGCTTGCGCAGCTGACATCTCACTGCATCTCATGGGGAGTGGTGTGGCAAAGAGCCACTGACTATGGCTGAGAGACGTGTCGAAGATTTCTACTGTAGCTAGGTCATTGGTGGTAAGTGGATACAGCTGGGTAGAGGCGAGGTGTGTTCATTCATAGATAATAGAGCAGGAAATTGCCAAGACTTCTGCAAGAACACCCAGGCCCTTAGAGTAGTGAACTCTTTTGTTGGCCCAGTGAAGGGTAACTGCCGTGGTAGCAAAACAGAAACGAAAATAAACATGGACAAAGAAAACAAGCCTCTTCCAAAACGAAGATATTCGAGAAAAGTTTAGACCTTCTAATTTCTTATCATTATTACAACATTGATAAACATTGTATATTGTTGATATAAGGAAATTTGTACTGTCTTCTATATCTAATAGTAAACAGGTATACATGAAGTTATTCATTTTTTTCACAGACTTCTCGTCGCAAGGCTTTGGAACGCTGTAATCCTTTCTTCATGGTCTGCTTGTACTGTTCCATCCAAGTTGAAGTAAAAGCAAAGCCTCTTAAATTTACAAAAAGCTCTACAAGCATTCTAAGCAAAACTTCTGCCACGGCATCTTCTGACTCTACTGCTAACATACACCAATAAAACAATAGATCATCGTTTTGGCACACTGAATCCACAATTTGTTTCTTTTGTGTGCTTGCTACGCTGGACTTCAGGTGCTTGCGGACTTCTAATTCCATTGAATGGAACAGCATGTATGTGTTGTCATTCACATGAGTTAGTCCTCCACGATCAATAAGTTTTGTCCAGTCCTCTGTATTGGACAATTGCTCATCTTGTTCATCTGTGGTTAAATCACCCAGACAAAGGAGTAACTCCTTTTTTTGAGGATGATTGGCTGACTTCACTCTTGCTGTTAAAGCATGACACACATACCCTGAGACATATCGTAGCACATTTGACTCTTGGTAGCTAATGACATGCAGCTGAGGGATCACTTTGCTCTGCACTTCTTTTTGGGAGAGGGAATTGTTCCTGAACCAACTGCCGAAAGACCACATCTGTGGCATACTGGTAGAATGTGGGTAATGCAACTGAGTTGATGGATTTTAGTAAGAACTGCTCCCACAGAGCCTTGTACTCGGGTGTTGTTCTAATGCTGTGGTACTTTCTCCACATGTTCTCCCTTCTCACCTTACAGGATGATGCTTTGCTTTCAAAAGTAGACATCAGGGTACTGACCAGCCTTTCAGCAAACTCTGAGATTAGCTGTTGGTTTGTGCCAAATAATGCTGCTAGCTTCTGAGCAGTCAAGAGGGCGTTGGTGGCCAGAGGAGAAGGGAGCTTGAAGCTTTCATCTGCAAGAACCGATTCCACTGCCTTTTGCAGGATTTCTACAAAGACAAGGAAGCACAAATTATAACATCAATGCATGTCAACATATGTATTCTACAGTAACTGCATGCTGTGACTTTGAACTTACCAAGTGGACTCTGTGGACTGCAGGCACTTGACATCTTGTGCATTTGCTATTGCTTACTAGCTCGCTGTCACACTAACTCGAAAATCGCTCCAATACACTTACAACTCGGAATATGCGGCGCGTAACTGTTGGGAGAATGTTGAGTTTCCTGCTCTATTATCTATGGTACAATTTTAATTTGAGCATAATGGAATAGCATAATGGATGAAAAATTGAGCATAATCCGCCCAACCCTACTGATCAAGGATACTAAAATATAAAGTATCCTTGATCTCACGCTCACACTCATTGATACCGTCTAGCGGGAAATTTTCGCGAGGTCCAAATTTTCGCGACGCAAAATATGAACCGGGAAAATTTGAACACGTGAACTTTTGAACTCGTGGACATTTTCATACGTGTGTTTTATGCGCTAGCTCGCTCGATCTGACGATGGCACTGTAGCGCTATTTCAAACCGGTAGACGACGTCCCACCCTCTCCCACGGGACATCTTTCGTCCTCCGTTAGACCGGCGATGATAAAGGGGCGTGGCAATAGCTCGCGAAAATTAAAAACCGCGAAAATTTCTTCTGGAGGGGAAACGGGATTTTCGCGAAAATTTGGACCAGCGAAAATTTCCCGCTATACAGTACACAAATCTCACGCAACTTTGACAGACCATAGATAATATATACCCGGACAGACCTTTCAGTCCTCTCTGCAGCTCAATGCCCGCAAAAGCGGACACGCCCCTTTCATTCCCATGTCCTCCTGGGAACTGGGCTAAGGCGTGGTTCGGCTACACTAGCGCCGATTGGTCTCGCGTAGCCAGACTCTCGCAGGGAGGGGCCCGGAGTTAGTCTGGCTACGCGAGACTAAGTGCCGATTAGCATCTTAAACTTAGTGCAGTTGCATGACAGAGTGATGCAGTGTTTGATGAGGTCTCACTCAATTGAGACTGCTGACCTTGTTAGGTCTGCGAAATGCTCCCAGGGACCTGAGAGTTGATTTGCTTCATGCTCATGGGAGGAGTTGATCCTCCCTGTCTCCCTCTCTCTGCCCCTCCCTCCCTCCCTCCCTCCCTCCCTCCCTCCCCTGCAGTCACCATAAACTTTCCACTGGACGACAACCCTCTGATAGTCTGGACCACCACACCCTGGATGTTGCCTAGCAACCTAGCACTCTGTGTCCAACTAGACTTCATTGTGTCAAGGTGAAAGGTCAGTTAACCACACCCCCTTGAATTTTGCTAATATCACTTGTCACACATCACTAAATGTGGCAGTTCCAGGTAGAAATCAAATATTTCATTGGCTGCTTAGTATTGTCATACATACACCATCGTTGTATATGTTATCACAATTACATCATCATGACATCATCCCACTTGTCTCCAGACCTGACGACAGAGAAGGTGTACATCATGCTGGAGGATCAGCTGGAAGCTACCAGGGGAGTATGAGGAAGTCCCTGGTCGGGAGGAAATACCATGCAGCCACTGTTCCCATATTTTGCACATCTCAAGTCGGATGAGCCAGACAAGGGGGCCTTCTGTGTTCTGAGGTGTGTGTGTGTGTGTGCTGGGAGAAAGAGATAGTGTGCATGAGTATAGCTCTGACTACTCACGCACACGCACATCACACATCACACATTACACACACACACACCACACACATTAGTGACACCTATGTGACAGCAGAAAGTGGCACAGGAGTGGTCCACCAGGCTCCAGGGTTTTGAGAGGACGACTTTGCAGTATGACGTCATGAGGAAAGGAGACACAGTCGTGTGTCCCGTGGACACCTCTGGAAACTTCACTGCATGATGAGGTTTCAGACATAGCTCATGATTTTGTGATTGATTAAGTTCTTCTTCTTTTCCTTCCTCCTTCTATCCCCCACCCCTCCCCTCCTCTCCTCCCTCCTCTGCCCCTCCTCCGTCCCTCCTCTATCTCTCCTCTCCCCCCACCCCCCTCCTCTCTCCCTCCTCTGTCTCTCCTCTCCCCCCTCCTCTCTCCCTCCTCTCCCCTCCTCTCCCCTCCTCTCCCCCCTCCTCTCTCCCTCCTCTCCCCTCCTCTCCCCCTCCTCTCTCCCCTCCTCTCCCCCCTCCTCTCTCCCTCCTCTCCCCTCCTCTCCCCCCTCCTCTCTCCCTCCTCTCCCCTCCTCTCCCCCCTCCTCTCTCCCCTCCTCTCCCCCCTCCTCTCTCCCTCCTCTCCCCTCCTCTCCCCCCTCCTCTCTCCCTCCTCTCCCCTCCTCTCCCCCCTTCTCTCTCCCTCCTCTCCCCCCTCCTCGCTCCCTCCTCTCCCCCTCCTCTCCCCCCTCCTCGCTCCCTCCTCTCCCCCTCCTCTCCCCCCTCCTCGCTCCCTCCTCTGCCCCTCTTCTCCCCTCCTCTCCCCCTCCTCCCTCCCCTCCCCCCTCCCCTCCCCTCCCCTCCTCTCCCCTCCTCTCTCCTCCTCTTCTCCCCCCTACAGGATACAGACAAAGCCATCACTGCCAAGCTCAAAGAGATGGGACGACTGTAGCCTTGTACCCAGGCTCTCGGTACCTACCAAGAGCCTGGGTACGAGGCTAGGACGACTGGTACACCAAGAAATGCTCACTCACTCCTACCCTTTCTGTTGGAGGTGAGTATACAAGAGGATACTTTAATGTACATGAGTATACTTGAATGTACAAGAATACTAGAGTATACAAGAGTATACAAGAGTATACAAGAGTATACAAGAGTATACAAGAGTATGCAAGAGTATACAAGAGTATACAAGAGTACACGAGTATACAAGAGTATGCAAGAGTATACAAATAGTGTACAAGAGTATACAAGAGTATACAAGAGTATGCAAGAGTATACAAGAGGATACGAGAGTATACAAGAGTATGCAAGAGTATACAAGAGGATACGAGAGTATACAAGAGTATACAAGAGGATACAAGAGGATACGAGAGTACACAAGAGTATACAAATAGTGTACAAGAGTATACAAGAGTATGCAAGAGTATGCAAGAGTATACAAATAGTGTACAAGAGTATACAAGAGTATACAAGAGTATGCAAGAGTATACAAGAGTATGCAAGAGTATGCAAGAGTATGCAAGAGTATACAAATAGTGTACAAGAGTATACGAGAGTATGCAAGAGTATACAAGAGTATACAAGAGTATACAAGAGTATGCAAGAGTATTCAAGAGGATACGAGAGTATACAAGAGTATACAAGAGGATAGAAACAGTAAGAAGTATAAACATGACAGTGACAGTCCTGGCTAGAAATCAAATATTTTGTTTTCTATTTTGTTCACATCACTACATTTGAAGCGTAGTATCGCTGAAGTTTTGATACATTGGAGACATGTACAAAGCACCTTGAAGTTCAGCACTACAGTGCTTCAAATGTGGTTGAAGTATGTGGATGGGACGGAGATTTCTTTCCGGGACTGCCACACTGTGTAGTATCCAGATTAGTATATGGAGATATCTATAAGAGTGTGCAAGAGTTTGTTGAAAGTATCCCAGAATTTTATTAGAATGTTCAAGAGTTTACTAGAATGTTCAAGAGTTTACTAGAATGTTCAAGAGTTTACTAGAATGTTCAAGAGTTTACAAGAATGTTCAAGAGTTTACAAGATCTTTCTGATATTTACTAGAATGTTCAAGAGTTTACAAGATCTTCTTCAGATCTGAAACTCCTTCCTCTCTTCATAATATTTATTTGCCTTTTCTCTTTCAATTTTCTTATTTCCTCTTCCTTCTCTCTTCCCTCTTCCCCTCTCCTCTCCTCTCCTCTCCTCTCCTCTCCTCTCCTCTCCTCTCCTCTCCTCTCCTCTCCTCTCCTCTCCTCTCCTCTCCTCTCCTCTCCTCTCCTCTCCTCTCCTCTCCTTTCCTCCCTCTCCACTCTCAGGTTCTACACACTGCTGGTCTCCACAGCGATGTTCAACAAACCTCCATTCAAGAATCTGATTGTAAATGGCCTGGTACTGGCTAGGTGAGTGAGATCACTTCCATCTCCCTTTCTCCCTCCCCTTTGTGCACATAATTTCATGACATCTCTCCTCCCTCTCTCCCTTCCCTCCCTTTCTTCCTCCCTCTCCCTCTCCTTCCTTCCCTCTCCTTCCTCTCCCTCCCTCTCCTTCCTCCCCTCTCCTTTCTCCCTCTCCCTCCCTATCCCTCTCTCCCCTCCTCCCCTCCCCTTCACCCACCTCTCCCACCACCTTCCTCCATCACCATAGTGATGGTCAGAAGATGAGCAAAACATCTCAAGAACTACCCAGACCCAGTCGAGGTCGTCAAGAAACATGGAGCCGACGCCCTCCGTCTCTACCTGGTCAACTCCCCCGTGGTGCGGGCAGAGTCTCTGAGGTTCAAGGAGAAGGGAGTGAAAGATGTCGTCAAGGACGTGTTCTTGCTGTGGATCAACGCTTACCGATTCCTTATTCAGAATGTACAGCAACTACAGGAAGTGTGTGAGGAGGGAGGGGAGGGGAGTGGAGGGGGGTGAAGTGTGAGGGGATGAGAGATGTTTGGGTAGGACATACTGCCTAAAATGTCTGTATCTATTTATCTGTCTGTTAAACTTTACTTTATGATGTCAGTCATGTCTTAGTCATGAGCACTTTGTCCCTAGCAACGTCATGGACCGATGGATTCTCTCTTTCACACAATCTCTGGTCACATTTGTGAGGGAGGAGATGGAAAGTGAGTTATCACACTTCTCTCCATAAATGAATGGGAGAATAGAAAGTCTTGGACCAAGGGCTAGAATTGGGTCAGAGACTGATAATGTGTGTATGTGGTGGGGGATAAATAGTTGGGTGGTCAGTGAGTGAATGGTAGGATTGAAGGAGGAGAGAGGATAGGAAAATGTGGCTATTGGTGTTCTGGCAGATAAAGGAAAATTCACCTGGTCTAAAAAGCACCTCCTCCCCTCCTTCCCCCTCCATCTCCCAGTGTATCGTCTATACACTGTTGTCCCCCGACTGGTGAAGTTCATTGACCAGCTCACCAACTGGTATGTCCGGTCCAACAGGAAACGCATCAAGGTATGTTTTACACATCATGATGATGTACAAGGAACAAAAGGTTTCCAAAAGACTATGTGTACATGTAGCTAGGTGGAAAAATCCAGTTGAAGTCCTCAGATGTTCACTTGAGCCAATATACTGTGTTGAACAAGGCTCCAGGTACAAGGAATGAAAGGTTTTTAAAAGACTACATGTAGCTAGGCAGTTGAAGTGCTCAGGTGTTCACTTGTTATGACCAATATACTGTGTTGAATAAGTGACCTGCAACTCACTCCCTCACAGCCTCCACCCCCTTACACAGGGAGAGCAAGGTCGGGAGGAGTGTCTCCAGGCTCTGCAGTCCCTCTTCTCTGTGGTGTACTTGATGACAAGAATGATGGCTCCCTTCACCCCCTTCCTCACCGAACATATGTTCCAGGTACCCTCAACTCCCTCTCCTCCTTCGAATTCCCCTCCTTTCTTTCTCTCTCTTCTCTCTTCCCCCTCCCACTCCTTCCACCCTCCCTCTGTGATGTACTCAAATCTCTTTCCTCCCAGAACCTCAGACACCTGTTGCCATGGCAACTCAGTGAGGAGAATGCGAGTGTCCACTATATCATGCTACCAAAGCCAAGGTCTGTGAAGAACAGTGACTATGTGAGGGGACGAGAGGGGAGAGGGGAGGAAGGAGGGAGGGAAGGGCTTGAGATGCAAGCACTTTCTCACAAAATGACATCATATTAAAATGGGATGTTCTGCTGCTGTCCTAGTAGCTACCAGACACTGTGATTACCTGGTTTACTACAGGACTGACCTGATTGACCAGGACATTGAGCGAGCTGTTGCCTGCATGCAGTCAGTCATTGAACTCGGAAGATACATTCGTGATGTTATTCCGATCAAGGTACATTGCTGATGTCATTAGTGAGGCAGGTGGTGACACAGTGCTCAGAAATTAGCTTTAGGGTGACACACATGTGGCCTCCCTCCTCTTCCTTCCTTTCTTCTCCCTCATCTCTTGTTTCCTCCCTTATCCCTCATGCCCTCCCTCCTCCCTTCCTTTCTCATCGTTTGCCTAGTTTTTCCTCCTCTTCCCTCCCTCGTTCCCTACCTTTCTCTCTCTCATCCCTTATTTCATTTCTTCCCCTTCTCTCCATCGCCTCCTCCCTTCGTCCCTCATCCTCCCCCTCCTTTCCTCTCTCTATCTCCTCCCTCCCTCCCTTCCAGTTTCCACTACCGGAGGTGGTGGTAATACATCGAGACCCATCCTGTCACGAGGACCTCCGACATCTCAAGAACTACATTCTTGAGGTACGTACACGTATGTTCTAACCCAACATAATCCCCCAAATCACAACCCGTTGAGGTGATTCCAGTAACCACACCCCCCAACACACACATTGATAACATGACATTCTCACACGTCATGTGCAGGAGTTGAATGTCCGGGAGCTCTCCAGGACAGTCAGTATGGTGTGCAGCTGCAGGGGGAGCCAGACAATGAGAGGCTGGGGAAGAGACTCAAGGGAGACTTTAAGAAGGTTCGTAGTTGGTAGTGGTTGAGTCATCTAGCTAACATAGTGGAGAAAACCATAGCCACTGCCTTCATTCCTCCCCCCTCTCCTCTCCTCTCTTTCCATTCTTTCTTCCTCCCTTCCCTTTTCTCCTTCTTCCTCCCCACATCCTTTTTTATACTGGAAAGATTGTGTGGTGGTTGCTATGTCTTGTGTGTTATAGGTGGCTCCTGCGGTGAAGGCCCTCTCCAGTGAGCAGCTGGTCAAGTTCCAGGAGGATGGAGAGATCATCGTGGAGGGACACACCCTCACAACAGAGGACATTAAGGTAACATCACCATGGTAACATCACCATGGCAACCGTGTTTTCATAGTACATCACCCTAGTATCAATTACCACAACTAAACTGTTGTGTATTCAAGTTTTGTTTCAGATGTCATCTCCTCCCTCCCTCCCTCCCTCCCTCCCTAGATCACATACACAGTGGACCCCTCCCTCTCCAGTCACTATCATGCTCACGCAGATGGAGAGCTCCTCGTATTGATGGATGTGACCCCCTCACAGGAGATGGTGGACGAGGGAATTGCAAGGGAGGTTGTCAACAAGATACAGAAACTCAGGAAGAAGGTGAGGAGGAGGAGGAGTGGGAGGGAGAGGGATGGGAGGGTAGGAGATGGGAGTGTAGGAGATGGGGGAGGGCTGGAAAGATGGAAGGAGAAGTTAATCTGTCCATCTTCTCTCGGCAGGCTGGACTACAGCCACGAGACCCAGTGGAGGTGGTGTATGAAGTGAGGGGTGTGGAGGGTGGGGGTGGTGAGGTGGTAGCGTCCCTCCAGTGTATCATCTCAGAACATTTGGAATATATTGAAGGTACTACAAAGGGACCTGTGTGTCCTCGGACCCCTGACTGTGACCTTACACACATGATTGTGGAAGAAGAGCAGAAGGTATGTAGATGTGTATGCTGGGAGGGGGGAGAGGAGGAGAGGGAGTGTGTGCAGGTGTGTGTGTTGGAGGGGAGAATGTGTGACCATGTGTGCCTGTGTGGTGTGTGAGTAAACGTGTCCTCATTTTCATGGTATCTTCAGATTAAGGGTCTGGCCGGCACTGCTCTGCACATGTGGATCATTCCCAAGAGTGCAAAGGTCACAAGTTTCCCCCAGTCTCCCTTCATCAACCTGGAGTTAGTCACAGGTTCTAAGCTGTGTGCGGAAAGGTTCCGAGCGACTGTGTTACTGGAGAACCCAGTGGGAGAGAATGTGCTGAGCTACCAACAACTGCAGCTGGAGGTGAGGGGTAGTCATGTGATAGTCATGTGACTTGTGGGGCCGTCATGTGATAGATTGCATAGCTGAAGGTTTGAGGGGATAATTTGGGGCCGTCAGGCAGCAGTCATGACATATCTTGCAAGCAAGTCGCTTGTCAGTAATTGATCAGTCAAGTTAAATTTGATTAGGTAATCCACTATCTGATTGGTCAGCTTGGAGAGGTTTTCTACCAAAAAGTGACCTGGTACTGATTTTGTATGCCCATATATGGACATGTTACCATAGGCAGCCACTCTGATGAACATGTATGTTCGTCACAAGCTGTATCTGTATGAGGAGGTTGCGGGAGGAGGGCTGAGGATGGTGCCTGCTGGTGTGGAGATGAAGGGATACGCTGGCAAGACACTCTATATCTCTGAAGCCGTAAGTCTGTACACTGGGAGAGGAGAGTTTGAGAGAGCTGATGTTGAACACACTGTGTAGTGCTGCAGAGTTTGATCCCAGAAGGAGACTTCTTGGCTCTATCTTCAATGTTCTCTTTTGTCGCCAGGAGCTGGATGAGTCCAGATGCAAGACTGTGAAGCTCCCTCCTCCCAGTGCTACGCCACACTGCCAGTTCTATGATGTCACTGTCGGCACTCAGTGTGTCACTGTGCTGCTGGAGAACCCGGTGGGATGCAGAGTGGTGGAAGAGGGGAGGAAGGAGGAGTTCGCCAGGAAACTGTTGCAGAAATAAACAGTTACTGCAGTTCTTATTGTAATTTCTGTACATGTCAAAATAGATTGAGGTGCCTTGCCTCCACATCTAGCCTGACCCTCACTGGTAATGTAGCTCCACCTCTAGCCCGACCCTCGCTGGTAATGTAGCTCCACCTCTAGCCCGACCCTCGCTGGTAATGTAGCTTCACCTCTAGCCCGACCCTCACTGGCATGTTGTCTGCCTTCAGATTGATCACAGAAGTCACAGCAACATGGAGTACACAAATTGAGCAATAGGCAAACACCCCCTGTGGATGAACCTTAATTATGTCTAAGAGGGTTGTAGTCAAATTATTACATCTGGGGAGGGGTGGGATTAATATAATTGTGTCTCTGGGTAAAATGCCCAAATTATTTCCATCCAGGGGTGGGGTCCTGCTTTGATTGTGTCAAAGGGGGTTATTGAAAGATGTATTTTATTTGCAGAGTTAAATGACGGTGAGAAAAGACAATGAGATTCAGCCAGGATTCGAACCTTGGGTCCTCTAAATTCCGGAACATGGAATAGCCCTTTCAGCTTGGACCAACAATTCATGCAAATTGCCCCTCTGATAGGAAGCCTAAGGTATGCAGTTATCCCAGGTTTGGCTTTGCGAGAGACCTAAAACAAGTTGCTAGTATTCATGCCAGCATTCCCATTATACACATGCACCTCCAAAACAACTATGCTGTAGTGGGAAACTGAGTTATGAAGGAGTGAGGACAATGAAACGTCCCCGGTACCAAGGTATTTTGTGATGCATGCTTACCCCATGCTGCTGGATCGATTTGCGGAAGTTCGGCTTGCGAGACTATCGTGTCTATGCAAACACTAAACTATGCCGCCTTCTGCTTCATAGCTGATAGTTTCCTGGGAGTCAGCAGCATGCAGGTATTAGTTCACTGTCACAGGTCTACATGAAGATCCGCTTCGACCGCTGAACAGCGCACGCATGAGAAAATGACAAAGATCAGAGTGCAAAAAAAAAATCAAGGTCAGAGTACAGAAATGAAGATCAGAAAATGCCTCGTTCCCAGACCAGCTAAGGTGGCCTGGGAACGAGATTACAACACAACGGTTAGTCTTTTTCAGCTGCCATGTCCATTCGCCTAATCTTTCGGCCTTCTTTGTCTTCTCCACCAGCAACAAGGATCTCTCCGCTCGGTAACAGACAGCACGCACAATATGCTCGTTCAGTAGGTAAGTCGCTCACCTTGTTCCACGCGTTCTTCTCCTGGTCGTAGACGTGGATGGCTGAGCTGCTTTGTCGGCCATGGCTTCCTCCCACTGCCAACAGAGATCCATGGACAGCAATGGCGGCAGAGCACTCCAGCGGGGCGTCGGGGAGTGTGCGCCACTGTGCGGGTGGCTTGTCAGTTTGTGTAAGGGCTGAGAGAGGCACGCTGAGTACTTTCTTGCCCAGCGTACCTCCTAGTAGGTACAACGTACCGTGTGTAATGGCGGCTGACATTCGACGGCAGCTCACGGGGAGTGATACGGCAGAGAGCCACTGACAATGGCTAGCAGATGTATCAAGGATTTCCACAATAGCTAGGTCAGTGTAACTATCACCACGCCCACCTGCCACCACCAGACGTTGGTGGTAAGTGGATACAGCTGGGCACTCACGAGGTGTGTTCATTGGAGGGTAGGGATGTTTCCAGCTCCTCTCTGATGGACAGTAGACAGATACAGTCTTGCTCCTCTTGAGAGTGGACATATCATAACCACCAACCACCACCAGTTGGTGGGTCAGTTCAGTGATGGTAAAGTCCCAGTATTGATAGTATGGTAGTTCAGTCCACTGGTTGTTGTGTGGGTCATATCTGAGTATGACACCACTGCGCCATCCTCTCTCTGCAATGTACACAACTGTATCCACTGTTACTGACTGTGGGTACTCCATTGCTCTTGGCATGTCTGGCAGCCTCCTCCATGTTAGCTCACTGAGGAGGTGCGTCTGAAATATAAAACAAATTTATTACTTCATAGCGTGTCCTAAAGTGGACGCTAATTAAAAATTAACCACCAGCACATGCCCAGAGCTTCGGCACACCATTTTCTGTTACATGTATTATGTAATAACAAGAGTGTATCAGCCATAGCAGAGAGAGGGCATATAATTATAATTTTTTCACACTATTTTTAGCATTCTGCTTTCTTTCACAGCTGTATTTAATTGTGCATGTCCTCTCACCACCTCCGACAGCTTGATACACCCTCGGCAGTAGCCGTTGCAATAGTATGACATCATAGAAATTAGTGGGCAAAGAGTATTAGCACTATAAACAGCTGTGTACACATATTTTTCTCCAGCAACAGCTGCTGCTAGTACTTGTTTGTGCTAGAAGACGCAGAATTGCAGCAACTGAAAGAGGCAAATGTCCTGGGGTGCCCACTATTTCTGTGACATCATACTAAAATGACAGTATAGCTTCCCATTGTAGTTGGTAGCTCCATAAAATTTTGTAAGCTCCATTTTCAATTTCCTAGAGCAGCTATTCAACTGGCTGCATGACTGCTAGCAAATTTTCTTCAAAACCATGCAAAATTTTTGGCAGCTGTACATGGAGCTATCCAACTAGCTAGGGTTGCATACTGACAAAATTTGTCTCACCTTGTTTTAGGCTAGCAACTAGCCTTCAGGCAATTCTTTAGCAGTGACTATAACTAACTACACAAGTCTAAAGAGTAAGAGCTGCAGTGAGAGCTCTAGGTAAACACAAACTACTAGCTAGCTATTCTGCAAGCAAAAAAACTTTTCACACAGTGAGCAGCTGCCAAAATTGCGCCTTACATGTCTGAGACTCAGACTTTGTGGAGCCAAACTAATTACAATCCACTGTACACTGACATAGTGTACAGTAAACATATGCTACAAGCTGTGCATGTGCAGAGCACTAATGCATGCACAGCAGCTGATTTGCCAGCTATTTTTGTACAGAATAAACTGCAGTGTAACAAAATGCCACTTGCCCCAAATCATGTCTTGGAAACTAGTAGGTCAAAGGTCAACTCACCTGGGGCTTAATATGTGGAGACTGCACCACAGCTACACTCTTCTGAGGTGGAGACTGCATTGCAGCTACACTCTTCTGAGGTGGAGACTGCACTGCAGATACACTCTTCTGAGGTGGAGACTGCACTGCAGCTACACTCTTCTGAGGTGGAGACTGCACTGCAGCTACACTTTCATCTCTGAAGGCAGTCTGCTCCTGTGTACGTGGAAATGTTATCTGCTAAAATAAATTTCTGTATGTATCCTCACTAAGAACTTAAAGTACATATTCCACTGTTTTAGTTCTTACTCTCAGTTCTCTCTGCAGTCTGTTGATTTCAGCACCTCTAGCACCCATCTCTGTCTGCAAACATAAAGTTCAGAATCTGTCAATTCCTATCAAACTGATCAGCAGTTGTCACACTGCAGCCAGTGGATATTAACGGTATCAAGATTTTACAAACTCTTGCCGGTGTACTACTGAAGTTATAACATATCCGATCATGTAACAGATCTAAAGGCAGCCATTAATATCAAACTTACAAATCAAACTCTATCAGTAATTGACAGTCCCTTACTCTCAGTGCTTGCAGCTCTCTCTGAACTTCAGCATCTTTTTCCTGGGCCTGTTGCTGGAGGTGGAACATTTTACTCATACAATGTAATGACCAGAGCATGAATATAGAATATATCCACTTCAGAACTCTATTACGGTATTATACTATACAAACCAAACTTTATAGAACTTTAGTTCCTTACTCTCAGTGCTTGCAGCTCTGTCTGTTGCCTGTGGACTTCAGCATCTTTCTCCTGAGCCTGTTGCTGGAGTTGGGACATTTTACTCATAATAATCAGAGCATGAATTTATAGTATATTTCCACTTCAGTTCCTTACCCTCAGTCTTTGCAGTTCTCTCTGCTGCCATTTTCAACATCCTTAGCCTCCATCTCTGCCTGCAGTCTTCCTCTGTCCTCCTAACAACCAGAGCATGGGTGGGTGGGGTCACTATCTTTCCTACAGTAGAACATCCATTTCCTTACTCTCAGTGTCTGTACTTCTCTCAGTTGTCTGTTGAGTTGAAGAGTCCTCTCTCGAAGTTCCGTGGCCTGTCGCTCAATTTGACCATCCTTCTGCTGGAGTTGAATATCCTTCTGCTGGAGTTGGGCATCCTTCTGCTGGAGTTGAGCATCCTTCTGCTGAAGTTGGGTATCCTTCTGCTGAAGTTGGGTGTCCTTAGCCTCCACTACTGCCTGTAGCCAGTATAACACATAGTTGTAAGTATATATTAACACAGAAAGCTGCAGGTACAAACTCTTACCTGTACTTGCTGGAGATGATGTTGCAGACGTTCTATTTCACCATCCTTCTCTCCCACTTCTTCCTCCAGCACACTCATCATCGCCACCTGCAGCTTTGTAAATTTTCCCTTGATCTGGGGCCTCACTGCCTCTAACTGTTGCAGCAGCTCCTCAGCAGAGAGTCGTTGGGCTGGTTCGTTGTGCAGACACTGGCACACCAGCTCCAAAAGAGGGTGTTGTTCTCCCACCTGCTCACGAAGTGGATGGATGTAGTCCCTCCGACGCTCCACCTCAGAGCGGCCCAAGAGGCGTCCTGGATTGTCAGGGTCTGGGTAGGTGTGAGGGAGGAGGGCGCCTGGGAATACCTGAGGGGGGTAAAGGGTTTATTGTAAATAACTTGTGTACCCAGTAAGTAATATTTCACTGTACGTGTGGTACTACTACACAGGAATGCACTATACTATGAATCACTACAAATATTCAATGCCCAGTCATCCACTCCCATCTGCTTATCAGTTGCTATGATCATACTCTTTGCTTTATAAGGGTCACAACTCTTGTTATCACCACCCTCAATCCTTCTGACCTGTGTGAGGGTGAAGAGTGCAAGGTGACCAAATGAGAAGATGTCCAGCCGGGGACCATATTGTGAGTGCTGATCAAATGATTCAGGTGGCATATACACATGCGTTCCTGGTACACGGGTGAGGGTCCTGGCCAGCTGGCCTGGCTGCAGGTTCACAATACGAGCATTTCCAAGGTCGCTGATCTTGGCCACTAGTGATGATGTAAGGAGTACATTCCGGGAAGACAAATCACGGTGTACAACAGGAGGGTTGCGAGTGTGCAGGTAGAGCAGCCCCCGTGCGACATCTGTCAGAAGCGATTGCTTAAGGGTGAGGGGAAGGCCAGGAGAAGTTTCCAACAGGTTATCCAGGCTGCTGTCAAGTCGTTCCATCACCAGCACTGGCAGTGCTGACCCTTCCAGGAAACAGAGCCCCAGGAACTGCACAATGTGCGGGTGCCGCATCTCTGCCATTACCTGCAGTGGCACCAAATAAAATATGTACCATTCTTCAAAGGAAATTCATTGGCGGAAGCACTATCCCCATGTCTACAGCAGTTCTGCTCGTTACCTGGCACTCCAATAAGTATTTGCGCGAGATCTCAGCTACACCTGCGTTGCCTTGCTCCAGAAGTGCCTCGTGTAGCCGCTTGCCCGCGCATACCAGCCCGTTCACTTCCAGCTCCTCCACGCTGCCGTAGGAGCCCACGCCAAGCTGTATACCCGTGGGGTGCACTCCGTGGAGCACGAAACGTTGGAGCTCAGGGTTGTTTTGGAAAGCTTGCCTTCTGCCTGCCATCTTGGTTACGTCGGGAAGTCGGGGGAGGAAAAGTGGGTGGGGCTCAAACGGTATCCTCACTAATTAGAAAGAAAATTCCAGAGCGTTAATTGCTCACAAATGAATTTCTATAGATCTCTCTCAAGGTTGGATTGCCCAGTTTTGTCAGCTAGCATGCACCTAGCTGATGACATGAGAAAATATCCTCCAATCTTATAGTGGAAAGGCACCATCATGTCTACTCATGGTGATTCACCTGGTTTGTTTTAGGGACAAAAGCACTGAGTTGTCTCATTTGGTGCATATGGAAACAGGGTAACCATAATTGTGATGTATGTGAAAAACAGTTTTCACTGTAATAACTTCACCCTAAAGGTCCTTACCGTTACGTTGGGAGAAATAGTACAGGAAGTGTCACTATGTGAACACAGGGTCTCTCACCAGGAGAGGAAGAGGGGAGAAAATTTACTCTAAAGAGTGACTAGAATAAACTGATGTGAAGCCTCAGCAGTAAAGAAATCATGAGAAGCAGTTAGTGACCAAGAGGAGTACAAGGTGATGGCTAGTCTCGTACCCAGACTACTTTCCCTCATGTGCAAAAAACATGGTTTCAGAATGAGACTAGGTGACTACACCTTCAGTGGCTGTAGCTGCCATAAGGTCACTTTTTCTAGGCAGTTAGTTTGTTTTATAACAAACTACAAAACAAATTTTAGTATGGCCTTTCAAAATTTATTTCATTAAACTAAGATTACTGGCCAAACTGGAAACTGTAACTAAACTAAAACATCGAAGAGGAAACTAGCTATAACTGTTTACTAAAACAGAAATGCTTTTTTTTGTCACTGATAACTAAATATCTTTTATAGTAAGGGGTTTTGGAGTTTTAGTAATTGAAACTATAACTAAACTGCCTCTAAACACTATATATAACTCGAACAATAGGAACGGGGGGGGGGGGGGGGGGGGGGCCACTGGCCCCCCCAATAATCAGGCTCCATGTTATAGTATGTATTATACTATATCATGCTGATTATTATATAACCCTAACCCCACCCCTTCCAATACACCTTGGCCCCCCCAATCCAAAATTGGTTCCTACTCCACTGCCTTTACTAAACACCGTTTTCTAGATGTGTACATTACCTATTAGCATTACTGTATAAAGTCGGCCTAATTTTGAACAATGTGTGTGCCTGTTATTGTTGCTTACGTCCCATGATGTGGAATCAGAAAAATGACCTTTGAACTCTTTCAAAATGATGGATAATGTACACAAAGTACAAACTGTGTCAGTTGGTGAAGAAGTTAGTTGACGACCGTTAGTTGAAACATTGAGTTTGTTTGGAGACACTATCCAGGAAGTCATGGCTACAGATAACCTAGCTCAGTCATCCACATCTACGACCAGGAGAAGAATGCATGGACCAAGGTGGGAGTTACCTACTGATTGAGAAAATTGTGCGTGCTATTTGTTACCAAATGGAGAGATCCTTGTTGCTGGACGAGCAGATTGCAATGGCTTCTTCACTAGACGTGGCACAGCTGTCTAACCATTGTGCTGTGTATAGTTGGAACACTCCCCTTTTGTATCCATCAGTAAAGTCTAAGTCTTAGTCAAGTCAAGTGATCTCATTCCCAGGCCACCTTTGCTGGTCTGGGAACGAGGCATTTTCTGAGCTCGACCTTTGTCATCTGACATCTCGCATCCGCGCGGCTGCGGACTGGGCATTGGGCATAAGAACGCGGAGCTGCTCTATCACGCAAGTTTTGTGCTGGTGAGAGGACAACCACCGCTTTTTTTCTTTTTGCGAGCTTGTGTGTCCATTTTTAAAGCCTCTAATATATGTGGATAAGCTTATCATGATAAGTCTTGGGAGTGTTTATGTGTGGAGAAGCGAATTGAAATGAGAAGAGTCCTCCCGAAGTGTCATATCGCTGCCTTGTCTTGCTAATAAGTTACTTCACCCTGCTGTGTGTGTTCCTCCCAGTTGACCTCTTCAGTCATGAGTGAGGAGTACACACACCAGCTCTTGCGGATGGTGGTGGGACGGATCTGCCAACAACTGGGATGGCAGGCGATGCACTCCAGTGCCTGTGATGTCCTCGTGGATATCATGAAGCACTACATGTTCACCGTTGCCAAGACAACCAGTGCATACAGTTTCCTTGGTGAGCCACATGGACGGGTGGATGTCGTTTTGATGTTTAACCTCATTCCCAACTTCTCTTCTCTCCTCTCCTTCTCATCCTCCCTCTCAATCTCCTTCTCTTTCGTCCCTCCTTCCTCCTCCCTCTCTTCTCACTCCCTCCCCCTTTTGTCTCCTCCTCCTCCCTCCCTCCTACAGCTAATCGGACAGAGCCTAATTTACAAGATCTAGCAATGGCCTTTTCTGACCTGGGCATCAACACTGCAGAGTTACTAGAATTCTGTCGTGAGGTTGAATCACAGAAGCCTCCCCAAGATATCCCCAAGTACCCAGTGCCAAAGAAATGCACGCATGTTAATCTCTCAACCACCATGTGTGCTAGCACCAACAAGCGAGTCTTAAAGTCTTCACAAAGTTCTACTGCCTCTTCTGAGGAGGAGGAGGAGGACGAAGAGGGACATATTCCCAGCTACCTGCCTCCCCTCCCGGGCAAGAAGGAGAGTGAGAAAGGTACGACAACTGCCTCATAAGGAATAAGAAATGAAATATGTTATTAACACTAGTGGTGTGGCATTGCATTCTTTTTAAGTACTTGTGAGATTCCTGCAGTACATACTGTGAGTTGCTAATTAATGTTCATCACAGTGCAATAAAGGGTTAAGAAACCTTTGAGGGAGAAAATTTTCACAAATTTCGAGGTTCTGTAGCTATTCACGAAAGTTTTCTCCGCGAAATTGGGGGACGTGGTGTCTTTTGGCGGCAACAGCAGCGATCAGTCCACAAAAGCGAAAATCTTATTTTCCGCCAATTTGAAAGTTTCCCACTATATGGTATATTACCCATACCCATACATGTACGACATACATAACACAAACTCACTGAGTCTCACTCCCTCTCTGTGCACCACACACACACACCTCTTCACACCCTCACAGAAGACGACACAGAGAGTGGTATCCAGGATGTCAGTGACAAGGAGGAAGGAAGCATGGCCTTCACAGGTAGCTCCGTGAGGCGACCATCGTCCGACAGTGATAGCGTCTTCCCACAAGCATTCCGTATGAAACGATTGTCTTCTGACATCAGTGAGGACGGCAACACAGGAAGCCGACGAAGTAGCGTTTCTGAGGGGCACCCTCCCACAGTTAGACATAGCTCTACAGAGGGCTCTTTAAATAGAACGCCCGGGGTCGCTCGAAGAGCTAGTGTGTCAGACGGTGTTCTCACAGTTGCTGGTCCTCCCACAGTCCTGCCAGAACAAGTGGGGGGCCAGGGAGCAGCCAATGTGGCCATTTCCAATGTGGTAGTGACACCTATTTCCATGCAAAAGAACATATTTGAAATGGCGTTTGCAAAGAAACTAGCGGAGGATCAAGCTAAGAAGCCGGCTGATGGCTTGGCTAGATCACCAGAGTTACAGCCTACGCCACCCTCACCTGTTGTAAGGAAACCGTCACTTCCCCCACTGCGCCTCATAAACCCGACCGCTGACTCTGTACCAGTGTACTCCACCCAACAACCTCCCCTTTCCCCACTGCACTGGACCCAGGGAGCACCCATGAGGACTACACCCAGAATGCCAATTTTGTCCCCTCTTAGAACTCCCACACCTACCAGACAGGCTAGACCGGTTACACAGTTCCATGTCGTGGCGTCTCCCATCATCTCCCCACCTTGGAAGGACATTGCACAGCCGACTCACATGGAACAGATTATTTCACCAACCCAAAATGTTCCTGTTTCTCCAATTAGAGCTCACCCTACTGGCCAGCTGGTTTCTCCAATTGCAGTCCATCCGTCTGCACTAGTTACTCCAATTAGAGCTCCCCAGCCAGCTGCCCCAATGCAAAGTGGTAGTTCTCCACCGATATCAACCATTACCCCCCAGCCTGTTCAGGCCACACCCTCCATGCATCCACCCATCACATCTTCCACACTTCCACCTACTGCACCCCCCATACATCCACCTACTGCACCCCCCACACATCCACCTACATGTACCACACCCTCCAAACTTCCACCCATCACACATCCACCTACCACACCCTCCACACTTCCACCCATCACACAGCCACCATCTGCACCCTCCCCACTTCCACCCATCACACAGCCACCCTCAGCACCCTCCACACTTCCACCTGTCACACATCCACCAATCACACATCCACCTGCCACCACCCACGTACCAAAACAGCCTTCAGAACCTCCTCTTGAGCAACCTGAGAAACCCTCCCAGCCTGAAGTCTACCCAGTCCCTGGAAGCCCACAGAAAACCCCACTGAAACAGTTCCACATTGCGGTTGAGAAGTTCCCAGTTCGCAGTCCCCCTAGTATCAGTTCACCCTCGTCGAGCAAGGCAGAGTCATCTCCACTGGGTACCAGCGAGCCTGAGCCTACATCACCTATTACATCACCAGCACAAAGAGGGAATTCCCCCATAGAACAAGTTAAACTGGTCAAACCTGTAACAAACGTGGCTAGCAAAACAACAGAGGAGGGAAAAGCTAGCGACTTAGAGGCTAGTTGTGAGATGAAGGAAGACGCAAAAGTTGAGCCCTTACTGCTAAAGTTTGAGTCAAAAGTGACGGCAAGTGAAGTCCCTCCTCGACTACCTTCTCCTAGCAGGAGGCCAATTTCACCAGTTCTTGAGCAGAAGGGAGATGACTCGGAAGCGTCAGAGCAAGAGGGAGAGGAGTCATCGGAGGAGTCGGATGAGAGTGAGGATGACGGATCGACGGGGTCAGAAGTGGAGTCGCAGGAAGTAAAGCAAGAGTGTGTGATGACAGTAGTGGAAGGAAGCAGGATTGTGTTGAGAGGCAGAGGAGAGAAGAAGGAGAAAGAGGAGGAAGAAGATGAGGTAGAAACGGTTTCACTGATCGTTAGCTGGCCAAAGCACTTGGTTCCCTCTCTGAGAAACCAAGAAGATAAAAGTCTGACACTTTTAACAAAGGCGGAAGTGAAAGCAGACCCATCTCTGCTTCGCAGTCAACGACCTCCTTCGCTGTCCATTTCCAGTGGGCCAGTGATGTCGGTCCAATCGTTAGTGACTCCTTCTCCCCCGAGTACGCCTTCACCCACGGTGGAGGTTGAACCACCCCAACCATTACTTGTCAGTATAAGCAGAAGAATGCTCAGATTTTCTAAATTTAGCTTACCAACAGTAACCCCAACTGAGGAAAGAGTTAAAGTGGGAACCAGTGCTGAAAAGGTTAAACTACGTCTGGCTAGCTTCGGGATACAAAGGGTTAATAAACCCCCCACTCCTGTTCCTAGTAGTGAGGAAAGGGTTAGCGCCACACCGTCCCCTCCTCCTCCACCAGCACCGAGTCGAAAACGAGAATTGGACATCTCGGAGATGGGGCTACTTGGAAGTGCTCACAAGAGACTCAAAACTGAAGTCCAGGTATGTGGCTGATGTTTTTCAGAGTTCAGTGTATATGCAGGCTTCCTGTAGTCTCATTCCCAGGCTGAATACTGGGAATGAGGCTAGGTGTGTCAGCATGTCTGAATGCATTTCTATGTGCACATGTACTTCCACGCTTGGTCATGTGATCATGTGATTTCTTCCCACACACACTACACACGCTACACACGCTACACACGCTACACACACCCACACTACACACACCCACACACTACACACATGCTACACACACCCACACACACATACACCTCAAGATCACTCCTCAGGTTAGCTCCTCCTCTTCCTCCTCCTCCTCATCCTCCTCCTCCTCCTCTTCAGACGAGGACGACAGTGAAAGCATCAGCCCCTCACTCTCACCTTCACCCTACCCCCCACCCTCACACCCTCAAACCCTCCCATTGAGATCACCATGGCAACCATCAGAGGAAGAAAGCCCCAGCCCCGCCCCCAGCAGTGGAGGACTGAAATTGCGTCTAAAGATACCAAAGTCTCTCCTCCAGTCTTCAGCACACGTGGACAGCAAACCAGGTACATGTGTTGGTTCTCTGTGAACTGTGGAAGAGGAGAGATGCCTAGAGATTTCAACCAAGTTTTTATTTACCCTCATTCCCAGTCCTCCACCCCCAGTCCTCCACGTACCACAGCTATTGTTGCTTGCAGTATGAATAGCACTACTCGTACTGCAAGCGACGATAGCTGTGGTGGAGGACTGGGAATGCGGCTACTTATTACTGTCTTGGAGATGAGCTGTACTCTCCCTCTGGTCCCTTGAAATAGTTTTTGGTGTCTGCCATGTAGCTGATAGAGACTTCTTTTTGAAAAAAACTGGAGTTACATGTACAATGCAGTCCCTGAGCGATGGTGCTTACATGTACAAGGACAAGAGTGCATAAGAACGGGCGGCTAGAGTAAGAGCATGTAACTCCGTAAATTTGAAACCGGTCGGAATTGTTGAACCGTACTAAAAATAGTAACACGTACTGCGCAGCTGTGCGTAAACATAAGCCATTGTTGCTAAACACGTGCCGGGTGTTCTATTTTTAGTACAGTTCAATAATTTTGACTGGACTATGTGCTTCTATTGGAGTTACACACTATTACTCTAGCCGCCCGTTCTTATGTGCTCTTGACAAGGATAGTAGTATTGATTAGTGATCAGGAAGCTGAATCACAAATATTTGTACATATGTGGCAGTCTTGGGTAGAAACCATTTTTTTTCACATAAGCGTCACTATATTCAAACCACTGTATCACTGGACATACTTTTAAAAGCAAGTATCAGGTGTGCTCCATACAAGCAGGTGTGTCGGACATTAATGTTATGCAGTACGCACTCTCGTATCTTCTTTAGCCAGTCTGTTTTTCAACCAATCAGAGAGCTATTACACTTTTTCACTGTTGATGGTCTGTTTTTCAACCAATCAGAGAGCTATTACACTTTTTTCACTGTTTACATGTACAAGAAAAACACTATTTGGCATTTATTTCACTGTTGTTAATGGAGCTTAACTATGGACTGTGATATAGGTCATATGATAAATACATGTATGTGGCAGTCTTGTGTAGAAACCATTTTTTTCACATAAGCGTCACTATATTCAAACCACTGTATCACTGGACATACTTTTAAAAGCAAGTATCAGGTGTGCTCCATACAAGCAGGTGTGTCGGACATTGATTTGATGCAGTACTCACTCTCGTATCTTCTTTAGCCAAAACTGGCAGAAAGCAACAGAAGAGGACACCCAAAGCATCACCAGCTCCGGTTCCCATGGTAACGGTGCAGAGCTCTCCTCCAAAGCTGGTTGACACATTCGTTTCTAGGGTGAAGAAGAGAGGGGTGGAGGGTGGAGGCGTGTCGAGGAGAGGGATGGAGGGAGGTGGTGCCTCAAGGAGGGGAGGGGAGGGTAGAGGAGCACAGAGGAAGGCTGGGATTGAGGTTAGAGAGATGCCGAGGAGAGGGATGGTGGAGGTTGGCAGTGTTGCTTCGAGGAGGGGAGCTGAGAGCGGAGGAGTTCAGAAAAGTGGCAGTGCCCTGTAAGTAGCTAGCTTTTGTTGCATCCTACAAGTACCTGATAGAATTTAGTTTGTATGGTGTGGCATATACACTTTTACACTAGCCTCGTTCTTATCAGAATTCTTTCTCCCTCACTCCCTCGCCCCCTTCTCCCCCCAGGATCATCACCTCCTCTAAACCAACAACTGTGTCCACAATTACGCCAGAACCATATCCAAACCCCGCTCTGGTAAGTACACATGTAGCATAGCATCCACCAGTCATGTGACCATCGTGGTTAGTGCTGATTCATTACGTACAGTAGCATCCACCAGTCATGTGACCATCGTGGTTAGTGCCGATTCATTACGTACAGTAGCATCCACCAGTCATGTGACCATCGTGGTTAGTGCCGATTCATTACGTACAGTAGCATCCACCAGTCATGTGACCATCGTGGTTAGTGCCGATTCATTACGTACAGTAGCATCCACCAGTCATGTGACCATCGTGGTTAGTGCCGATTCATTATGTACAGTGGAACCCCTGAAAAAAAGAGAGATTGTATTATTCAGGAGATATTTTGGGGTTCCAAGGTTGTCCATCATAAAAGATGTTTCACCAGGGGCTCATTTAAAAGAATTGTCAAAGAGGGGGAAAAGTTGATGGTTAAAAAGTTTGGGGGGGGGGGGGGGAGGGTGGCATCACTAGTCTTGTTCCAACACCTCACACAGTGTTCACTGCTGGCACTGTGACGTTTTGTACTGCCAAGATATGTACTGTTCTGAGAGGCCTGGGAACAAGGGTAGTTTCAAGGAGGGGTGAGATTCTGGCGAATGCCCCCCTTTGCCCCCTCCCCACCCTAAATGAAGCCATGATGTACTGTATTCATGGCTCACCTTCCACCTTCTCTTCCTTGCTTTTGTGTCATGGTCTCTTCCTCCCATCTTAGCAGACAAATTTGATTGAGCTGTTGTCTGTCTTGTTTTATTCTCTGATCCCTGTCCAGAATGTTGCTGCAGACTTGTACATCTGTCCCCAATGCTTGAAGCCAGATGATGGATCACCCATGATAGGCTGTGATGGGTGTGACTCATGGATACACTGGTGAGCAGGGTGCAGGGTCATGTGACTGATAAGTACATGTATGTAATATCAATTAGACAAGCTCTCAGAAAGAGCTGACACAATGACGTAATGACTCTCAGGAAAGCGACTTTATGAGTCTATAGGTGATTAGACACAATAGGGATGCAATTTTATATGCAATGTGTTGTGTGACATTAGTCTCGTTCCCAGGCTTCCCCGCTCCGGAATGCGAACATTAAAGTTGTGCAGGCAAGGAGAGGTATTTTTTCTCACATGGGCAGCATCAAAGGTAGAGAGAGTAGAGAGACCTTAATTGTGCGTGGGCATACCTGAAGACTCAGAGCAGGCAACTTACTACACGTATCTAGCTATCAGGGGGTGAATATCATAATTATACACCGAGTGTTGAACACATAGTTGGTTGAACAACACACAAAACATTGCCTTTCTGTTCTAAAAACTCTGGTCCTATTTCAATTATATCATGTTCACGTGAGAAAAGATACCAGGCTCTCCCCGCGTATATGCCGTATACATACATGTATTCACATTTCGGAGCGGAGGAGCCTGGGAACAAGGCTAGTGTGACATCCCACAGCTTGATTAAAGTGTGTTCCTTGAATCAAGGACTAAAAAGGACGTGTTTGGGGGACCCAAGAGGGTGCCTGTTTGAGAGAAGTGTGTGTACATAACGGAGTGTGTATGGTTCATTCCATCCGTGCAGGCGGTGTGCTGGTATCATCCAGGCTCCTCCTGAAGACCAAAGCTGGTACTGCCCTACATGCACCAAGAAGATGACCAGAACTAAGAAACCAAAGAGAAAGAAGCGATGACACACACACACACAACCACACACACACACACACACACACACACACAACCACATTTTTGTACAATGCACACTCATGAATATCATAATCATACAATGACATGTTTTGTGTTATAATTCTTGAGTTGATTGATAAAGATTACATGAAATAACACGTAAACAATACGTAACATAACAAGAAAAACAATTGACAGTACTACATACACTATAAAAATATGTTAATATGGTGGCCATACATGCAGTACGTATTATGGTGGCCTCATGCAAAAAACAAAAAAACAAAAAAAAAACAAAACAACAAAAACGAATAACTTATCATGATCTTGAGCAGATCAATCAGTGGATTAGTCATCTCAACGTTGTTCAAAGTCGTACACAACTGGCACCTATGCTTTGCCCTCCCACTCCTGTTCCACTAGTTTATACAGCTTCATGGAAACGCGTGCATCTTCCACTGAACTATGAGCACCTCTTTGTATCTCGAGTCCAAGGAGAGCGTTTGCCAGCCTCTTCAGAGAAGGAACCTTGGCTATGTCCATACCAGCCATCGTACGAAGTGGCACATAGTGACTCGTGTCCCGGACTCGTTCCTGAGGTGGGAGCTCGATCTTGAGAGAATTGGTATCGTTGACAATAGAATGGCCAACAATGATATAGTCATCGAGTAGATTTAAAATCTCAGCTTTTGCCTCATCGAAAGGAATGGCTGACTGCATGTGTGATGGCGTTATCCCACTCCAGGGTGTCCGGAAGCTTAGGATCCTTTCATTGGGTTTAATGTACTTGTCGTACAATACTCTACCGTTATAGTCCACAATACTGCAGCGTCCAGCAACTGATGCCTCACGTAGCAACGGCTTTCTCTTCTTCTTTCTCCTTGACTTCATCTCCACTTTGTTCAACGTTCCTCTCAATAAATCAGAGCTTGCACCAGCCCCTTGTGCCCTCGGCATATTGATCTCCAAACATCCGACCATTTCACAATCCAAAGCAACAATTTTCTTACCCAATTTAGAAACTGGGACTGCTTTAGTTGAGTAAGACGTAGCTGTGTCTGCATTTCTCCATTTGTCAGCTCTTTGAGATAAACTTGGGGAAGGATCAGTGTAATCTTCGACCTTTCTTCTCTTAGCGGTATGTGTAGGTTGGAAATCTTGCATGGCGATCGGTGGACTTTGCACCAATGAACTAGTTCCACCAGACTGCTTGCTGGGTTGGAAACCTCCTCCATGGATGGTTACATTGAGAGTGGGATGGTGTGCATCAACAGGAGCTGGTCCACTGTGACTCACGTGCCTTACAACAGGCTCTACGACACGGGTGCTTTGGGTCCACGAAGAAGTACCAGTGTCAACAGGACGGGGACAATGCTGAGGTCTCTGAGGGTGGGGAGACGAGGGATGGTACGATGGGGGATATGCAAGGTCTGAACTTGTCTGATACTTATCGTAAGATGGGGAGTACGCTGGTTGAGTAGAAGCAGGCTTATAGCGGCTCTTTCTTGGATACCTCCAGATATAATTCGGGTCTCGGACATTTTGTTCTTTCCTACTGGGTGGAACTCGATCTCTAGGCTCAGTTGCAAACCAAGACGGTCGAGATGCTTGCCACTCTCTTCTGCTGCTCCTCCTCCTGCTCCTAAACCTGGAAGGGGGTGGGGCTGAGGAAGATGTGTACTGAGAACACTCCCAGTTTCTTCCCGCCATGGTAAAGCTGAGCCAATGACACTACGGCAGAGTTAGGATCAGGTGGGTGCGCAGAACAAAAACATCAACAACGACATCAGCTGCTCTCTGTGCAATAACCTATTTAAGGCGCGCCCACGTGCTGCACTTCGACCTTGACTCCGAGTAGACGGGATGGCAGAGCTTTTGTTGGACCCGCATATTCGCATGTGGGTGATCCTGCCCATTGTGCTGATCACGCTGACGTTTGGTCTAGTGCGCCACTATGTTACCATCTTGCTGGGGAGCGAGAAGACTGCGACTACAGAACAAGTCAAGGACGCGTAAGTCGAGGTCTATTTAGTGCGCACCCACATGGTATGAGTGCGAGTCATTCCCAGAATGTCTAATCCCAAAATGTCTAATCCCAGAATGTCTAATCCCAAAATGTCTAATGCCAAAATGTCTAACGGGGTGCTAACACAGCTGGTACAGTTCTAATTGACAGGTATTGAACTTCCAACCTTTCCAAGCCTAAAGTCTTCTATGTATCGTTCTCGAAGGAGCAGACTACCCCCTCTTCCCATGAGCCAAGAAGATATTCGAATTGAAGGCAGATGGCAGACAACATTATCGGGAGAACAGTTCTTTTTACGGAAGGAAGGTGAAGTTCTGATCTTTGCCACGCACACAAACATGCGTCTCTTAGCAGAAGCTACAACAATTTATGTGGATGGCACATTTGAAATTTGCCCGAGGCTGTTTTATCAAGTGTTCACCATCAATGCCTTCATCCATGGCCAACAGTTCCCACTTGTGTATGGGTTACTACCTGGCAAATCAAGAGACATATACCACCAGTTCTTCATGGGTGTAAAAGAAGAAGCCATGAACAATGGTCAACACATCTCTCCAGAAGAAATCATGACCGACTTTGAGCTCGCCCTTGTACAGTCACTTGAGCTTGAGTTTCCAGGTGCTCGTATTCATGGCTGCTACTTTCATTTCGCACAATGTCTATGGAGAAAAGTGCAGAGACTTGGCCTGGTGGAGGAGTACAAAGAGGATGATTATGAACAGGAGAAAATCAAATCACGGGAGGAGAAAATCAAATCACTTCAAGACGAACTAGCTGCTGGAGAGAGAAACATTGACTCTTATATCTCTGCTATTATACACTGTGTTGTTGCTTTTGATTTTTGATTAAACAGATAGATCCTCCTGGTACAGTTCTAATTAGTTCTAATTAGCACTCCTTTAGACATTTTGGCATTAGACATTTTGGGATTAGACATTCTGGGATTAGACATTTTGGGATTAGACATTCTGGGACGTTTCCATGAGTGCTGTGTGCACATCACTCATTGTAGGTGCTAATACAGGCTCATTAATTTGCAATAATACAGATGAAATACTAGTAAATTGTGTCTCTATAGTGACACTTAAAATAGGCCTACCTTTGCGTAGTCCTAGTCTTGGAACCAGACCCTCGAAAAATCGAAAAGGAGGATCTGGTAAATTGGCTGGGGTGGAAGTGTACACTGCGCCCGGTATGCAGGCGCACTTCCAATTGGATTTTGATTAGCATTCTGATGTGCGTTAATTAGAAATGCTAACCGCAGGAGAGCCGTCTTCGCGTTTTTGCTTCGTTTTAGAAAGCTGTGCACCAAGCGGGAAGATTAGAACACCTATGCGAGTGTCTGGTTCAGCAGAAAGTTCTACTGGCTACAGAAGGTTCCGCAATTAATAAAATTCCTAACATTCCGCAGTGTACACTTCCACCCCGCCCTGTTTACCAGACCCTCCTTTTCGATTTTTCGAGGGTCTGGATCCGAGACTAGCGTAGTCTCTGGCCAGACTAATGTTTGTGTATGTGTCCTGTTTTACAGGCAGGCATTGATCAGGAGTAGGCACCTTCGTGAAAATGCTGGCTGTATACCCAAGGAGGTAAGAATACCAGACGTTTGTATATCATTAATTGTTTCAGAAATAGAAACCTGCTTGACCTAACTTGTATGCAGGACCCCGACTAGTCTCGGTCCCAGACCCAAAACCAATTAACCCCAGTGCGGATTGCTTTCAGAATCGCACGCATTATACTGGATAGACCCCAACCAGAAACTAACTACTTTAAAGTTCCAAGTTTTTTACCAGGCCTCTGCCCTGAATTATCCCATTGTGTCCCAACAAGTTGGCAGGCTCAAAAGTGCTGATCGTCCTTTAGGAGTCTTATCTCCATGGCAACAGGAGAATGAGGCCAAGGGATAGTGTGTGTGCATGACAACCAACTGTGCGTCACTCAAAGCAACTTACTTTGTTGCTCTTGCTTCTCTTTCTCCATCAGTCGTTTCTTATGAGGAAGCATTTCTTCAACCATCCTGAGAGTGGATACTTTAAGAAGGAACAGAGGAACGCTGCCAATCCTCTCAGCGCAATGGGAGGTGAGTGGTTCACTGTTTTGTATGCATAGTCAGTAACAATTGATTGACCAATCAGAGGGCTGCATTTAGCATCTACACAGTAAGTAAAAGTCCTGTAATACATGTCAAGAGCGCATAAGAATGGGTGGCTAGAGTAAGAGCGTGTAACTCTGTACAATTTGAAACCGATTGGAATTTACCGCCAGTACTGAAAATAGCAACACATGCTATGCAGCTGCGTGTAGACTAAGCGATTGTTCCTAAGCATGTGACCGGTGTTCTATTTTTAGTACAGTTCAATAATTTCGACCGGACTATGGGCTTCTATTGGAGTTACCCGCTCTTACTCTAGCCGCCCGTTCTTATGTGCTCTTGTACATGTATACTTCCTGTGTAGATGCTAAATGCAGCCCTCTGATTGGTCATATTTAGCTGAATGTGCTCATCCCTGACATGTACAATGTTTTCTCTCTCCCCTCCCACAGACCCCAACATGGCGTTTGACATGATGAAGGGAATGTTCACCAACATGCTGCCTATGATTGTGATCGGGGGCTGGATCAATTGGACCTTCTCAGGATTCATCACCAGTGAGTTGCCATGGGAACACAACCACCTTTTCGACTCTCCTCTTCTTCCATATACATGTACCTCTCTTGCAACCGTTACTTACGCTCCCCTCCCTCCCTCCTTTCTGGTACACCCACACATGTACCTATGTGTACCTTCCTCTTCTGCTTCTCCCTCCCACCATCTCATGTCCCAACTAACATACGTTCACCACCCACCCCCCTCCCCACTCCCCCCCCTCCCACACACACACCTGCTTCTTTGTACACAGCCAAAGTTCCCTTCCCCCTGACACTGAGATTCAAGGGTATGCTGCAGCGAGGAATCGAACTGAAGACGCTCAGCGCTTCATGGTACGACCGGCTCAAGTATCTGAAATATCTGATGCACACATGTTTATACATAGCCTCATTCACAGGCTCCTCCTCCCAAGAAAATCACTTTTATGGGGAGGAGGAGCCTAGCTGTGAATGAGGCTGTACTTACATGTAATAAAGAATTATCAGCTTTTAATTAAAGCACGCTAGTCTGTAGGGGCATGCAGAAATACCCTGTGAGATGGCATCTGGTGGCTTCTACGATACCTTTGAACTGTGTTTTACCACTGGTGTTGTTGTAGGGTGAGTTCTGTGTCCTGGTACTTTCTGAACGTGTTTGGACTTCGGAGCATCTACACACTCATCCTGGGAGCTGATAATGGTACTCCCCCCCCCCCCCCCCCTCCACACACAAACACACACATACTCACCCCCCTCCACACACACACACACACACGTCCCTCTATTGTCCTCTATCTATTTAGTCACATCCTTCCTCCTCTCCTCCTCAGCTGCGGACCAGACGAGACAGATGGCTCAGCAGATGGCCATGCAGGGACCTGCCATGGGCGGGAAACAAAATATGAAACAAATCTTCAAGGTACGTCTGTTGTCTCCTCATTGTACATGTTGACATTTCTGGCGCAAGTCTGCAGGCCTACAGGTTACATTAGGCCAAGGAAAGTTGCTCTTTCACAACAACAACAACAACTAAGAGCCAACTTGTGTGTATACCTCAGCATTGTTTTGAAATACATTAGTTGGTGTAAACTATCACTAGTGCTATAACTTTGCATCTTGTTTTGCCAGATTTAAGGTTAGGGATATGGAAGTGGGTGTGGTCAGCGGTCCAGATGGACCAACTCTCCATGGCTGCATGCGGCTGCAAAACACGGATGATGAGTCGAGAGTTATGACACAAACTTGCACAGCGATGAGCGACCTCAAAGGAGCAGTCATGCATGCATGGTCAAAGCTAGCCTCGTTCCCAGGCGCGGAGGAGGGGGAGGAGAGAGAGTGCCTGGTACACATGGTCAAAGCTTGCAAATTTTTCAGCCAAATTCCAAAAAGCTCTTCGTCATGCTCTGCGTTGTCCATTTTATAGCACTTTGAATGTTAAATGCATAGCTGCTGAACTCGATATTTGGCTGGAAAAAGTATGCATCTGTTTCAAGTGAAAAACTGTAACGTGCGTACGTAAATTTAGTAAGTATGCACGTGCGACTGGTGTCCCATACCCTTAAGAACACCCAATTGGTTTGAAACTGTAGTTGTGTGGTAAGGCTTTTTGAGCACCATTTCATCTCATGCTGTGGTATTGTAGTTCTACTCAGGACCAAATGTTGGTTGTCATGGTGATGATGTTTCTCTGCAGGATGAGTGGGAGTCACTGCAAGTTGTGCAACACACGGACACTCTGAACCGGATTGAAGAGGACTTGATCTCTCAACCATTCCTCTCTGATATCCCCTTCACTGACCCAAAGCACAAGAAAATGTTCTAGTGTATCATTTATGTACTGCTACTATCACTGCCGTTATCATCTTTAAATATATGCGCGCGCGCGTATTGTTACGTATACGCATGCGCAGTAGAGTATCTGATCTGCTTGCAGCTCGTGGCGAGGGTGACGGGGTGTGTGCAGAGAATTTTGGCGAGTGACACCTCGATTGGCAACGTTGCAGGCAAGATCATGGCGGTCCCGATGTTTAGCCAGCTAGTGGATCTGTTTTACTCGGAGCAGTTTTGCTTCTACAGGTGAACAAAATGATAGCTACGCGCAGAGAAACCCTAATATGCTAGACAACATTCCACCCCAACAAATTAACTTGCAAGATTGAAGCTAATGTCAAAGTTGGATTGTTTTTCAATGAGATTGGATGTGTTGTGAATGAGACATAATGAACGGTCACAAGAGGTGATCACTTGTTGCTTGTAGAAGCATTTGCAACCAGAATAAAAATTTTGGGTCAACAAAAAGTAGTGCTCAATCGCTTTATTTTCTCCTTCCTACGCTCTTGACAGAGTGATTTATAAGGGTTTGAACAGACAAAACATTAGCCATGCTCCCTTTGTATTTGTTAATCTGTTATCATTTGTTATCATCTTGACCCTTGATCAGCTCATACGAAGTGTATCGATCATTTAATTTTTAATCTTGGTTGCAAATGATCCTTTGATCAGTGTGTCAATCTCGTAGGTCACTTCCTGTCGAGCCATAACTAGTACAGTAGCAATGCTTGGTAGCAAGACACAGGGAGGATAAACACGAGCAGAGCAAAATGTGAGTGAGCGTGCCTTGTACAACAACAGTACTGATGTTTCTCTTAGCGGAGGGATTATTTCTCGTATCAAAACCTGATGTTACAACTTTGAAATTTTGATGTGTCGGGCATCTCACATTTGGACGGTTCTCTGACCTCTCCTTCTGCAGGAACATTGCTGCTGTACTTGGCTCACTGTACATTCTGAGGCTACTGTGGTGTCAGCTGTGGCAGTTGTTGGGCGGGTTCTGTGCCTTCTTCCTTGCTCCGTGGGGTATCTCACGAATCAACCTCAAGAAATACGGATCATGGGCAGGTAGGCAGGCCAGTTCCCATGTTTTCATTCCACTCCTGTTCTGATTCCCATGTTTCCATGCCACCTCTCATTCCAGTGGTGACGGGAGCGTCTGAGGGTATAGGAAGGGGCTATGCACTGGAGGTAAGTATGACATCACTGTGTGTTGCTGTGTCGTCAGTTACACACATGATTTGAGGGTTGCTTCATTTCCAGCTGGCCAGACGAGGGCTGAATGTGGTCATCATGAGTCGCTCTCAGGACAAACTGCAGAAAGTGGCCAACGAGATTAGTGAGTTGGTTGTGTCTTTGTATCCCCCACACTCCATCACCCCCTCACTTCTTCACTCCCCTCCCCTCTTTGTATCCATCACACTTTCTCACACTCTAATACTCCCTCACTCTTCATTTGGTCCTTACCCCTTCCTCTCCCTTGCCTCCTCCCCCACCCACCTCCCAGAGGAGAAGCACAATCGTGAAGTTCGCATCATTCCAGTTGATTTCTCTGATGGTCAAGAGCTCTACCCTCGTATAGCTGAGGAGCTCCAGGACCTTGACATTGGGGTTCTAGGTACATGTACCATCTTTTGTTTGGCAACTGTCAGCCCAGCTGTGAGGCTGGACTCACATTGCATGTTATCCGTGTGTTACTGTAGTGAACAATGTCGGATACAGTCTGGAGCACCCAGACTACTTTGCTGAAGCACCAGGAGAGGTGAGTTGAGAGGAACAGCGATTAGGCACTTTTGTTTGTTGACATGTGCCAACTCTTGTTTCCATAGCGACACTACAAGATTGTTCAGATCAACTGTCATCCTGTAGTACAGGTGAGGTGTGAGTGGTGAGTGGATGTACATGTTTATCTTCACCTCTTTCTCCTCCTTTTTTTTCCTCTTGTTCCCCCTTCTCCCTCTCCTCCTCTTTCCTCTCCCTCCCACCCCCACCCCCTTCTTCTCCCTCTCCTCCTCTCTCCTCCCACCCCCACCCCCTCCTTCTTCCTCCTCCCTCCTGTCCTCCTCCCTCCAGATGACTCGTATGCTACTGCCAAAGATGGTCAAAAAGTGAGAACTTTAGTTTCACATTTGTCCCAGACCATACACACTCACCTTAGCCTCGTTCCCAGGCTCTCCCGCTAAGGAGGGGGAGAGCCTGGTACATGTTATCATGTGCATGACGTCAAGGGTAGACGCGAGGTAGATACAACTTAATTGCCCGTGGGCACGCACGAAACAACGCCCACGTTGTTTGGAGCTTTGGTTGTTCCCTGGACCTTCATGTGGTACATCTTACCTATCTATGCACCCAGGGGTCGTGGGGTGGTAGTCAACATCTCCTCCGCTGCATCCGACCATCCTGTGCAGCTCCTCAGCACCTACTCTGCCACCAAGGTACTACAAGCTCTGTAGTTACAATGGAGGTTTTGAAATACAACAGGAATTTCTTTATCTTCCAGAGGTTTGAAAGCCATTTCTCAGACGCTTTGCGTAAAGAGTACAGCTCAAAGGGAATCATTGTGCAGGTGTGTGTGTGTGCGTGCGTGCGTGTGTGTGTGTGTGTGTGTGTGTGTGTGTGTGTGTGTGTGTGTGTGTGTGTGTGTGTGTGTGTGTGTGTGTGTGTGTGTGTGTGTGTGTGTGTGTGTACAAACTATGAGTCGGAACTTTAGCACTTAACACCACTTCATTCTTGCTCCTTCCCCTTCTTTCATTCTGTTCTTTCTTGCTTCCTCCATCTTCCTTGCTTCCTCCGTGATCTTCCTTCCTCCCCCCTTCTCCACCTTTCCTTTCCTACCAACTTCCCTCCAATGTATGTTTTTCCTCTCTCTCTTTCTTTCCTCTCTCTCAGGCTGTCAAACCACATTTTGTTGCCACGGCGATGAGTGGTATTCGAAGGGCCTCAAGGTTCATTCCAGATCCAATCACCTATACTCGTGCTGCTGTTGCTACCATTGGTATCCAACACACCACATACGGTTACTTCTACCATGCACTGCAGGTGGGGGTCTCTGTTGCTATGGTTACAGATCTTTCAGTCTTTTGATTGGTTACACATTACATATACATGTAACTACAATTTTTGTATATATCTATAGTACTATACGCTCATAAACGGACCCTACACACATGCACATCCTCATACACTACATACGCACTCTCACACACTACATTTGCCCTCCCCCTCCTTCCCACACACACACAACCCACACACACATACACAGGGCTATATAGCTTGCCTGATTCCAGATTGGCTATTCAACGCTATAACATGGAAGCTCTTACTAGCTGCAAAGAAGAGGTATCTGAAGAAGAAGGCGAAGCAGAGCTAGATCACCTCTCAATTGGAATGGTTTGAAGTTTGAAACTGTAAACGCATGCACACATGTAATCGTATTTGAGTTTTGTATTTGACTGCTTTTGTGTTTTTTGCATGCAACACTTTTTGAAGCCCACTGGTACAGTCAGTGACTGCCATTAGAAAATGTTTTTTAGCGGATGCTGTTCTGATGTAACCTTGTCCCCAGGCTTTCCCCATACTGCCAGCGACGGAAGGTTGGGCGGAACAAGACTAGTTCTCGTGCAAAGTTGTAACTACACTGGGTGTCTTTTGGGGTGTCTCTAATCGCTGGAATGGAATGTGGAATGGAATGGTGGAATGTGAACAGTTCCCAAGGTTTTATAACAATCAGAATCTTACAAGGTAGCTAACGGGTGTCTCTAGTCGCTGGAATGGAATATGGAATGGAATATGGAATGGAACGGTGGAATGGAATATGGAATGGATGGTGAATGTACACAGAACAGCTAATCATGTAACTGACGCACTGCTCAGTCTAGGCTGAGCTATACCTATACTATAGCTTGGGCTCTTTCCTCACTGCAGAGGCTTTATGAGCAATTAGTCGTTGCTGACATATTTTTATTACTGCCTCATCCGGTACGTATGCTTAGCTGCTAGTGATATTGTGGTTGGTTATATCTGGCTTGCCAAACTAAATGTGTAGTTTGCTAGGAATAATGTTTGAAATTAACAACTTGATCCAGGGTTGAAGACAAATTGCCTCCAATGTTCACCCTCTCACAGTCACAGACCAGTCTGAGGCTTGTGAACCTGCGACGAACAAACTGCTATGTGTAACACTAGCTCAGCCTAGTTCCCACTCAGCTCCACACAACCATGAAAAGCTTGGTGGGGGCTGGGAACACTCACCAGATGCTTGAACTTGTACTAGACTAGTGGCAGCATTGGGGTTTAAAGCTTACTTTTTGTGGTGAGGTAAGGACCCTAGCTATACCAGCGCTAGCAGAGTACATATGAATGGCCACCCATTCTTGTAACCTAGTAGGTAGCTTATCTCAGGTAGGGCAGGGCTAGCTAGCCTACGAAACGGCATTTTCTAATTTTGATCATCCATTCCATTGTCCATTCCGTTGTTCCATTCCATATTCCATTCCAGTGATTACAGACACCCAAAAAGAAGGTCACTGAAATTGGAAAACACTTTGTTTCAAGTCTTTTTGCTGAATGCTTTCTGTAATAACTTGGGCAATCTCCAGTTATTACATTGGCGACGAGGATAAAACGAGCACCTCACGATGGCTACCACACATGGAAGTATCGGCGAGTTTGATGCCGGACGTGAAGACTGGGTGTCTTACACCGAACGGCTCGAACAATATTTCATTGGGAACGACGTGACTGCAGCAACGAAAAAGCGGACAGTGCTACTCAGCGTCTGCGGAGCTGAGACCTACAAACTTATTCGAAACCTAGTGGCTCCTGCGAAGCCGACCTCCCAAGTTTTTACACAACTGATGCATTCAGTCAAAACGTTGACATCAACAACCTAATTTCCAAGTTGGTAACAGAGACCTTGCATTTAGAAGCCAAGGGAGTTGACCTGTTTTACAGTGTAAATAGTCCATAATTATGTTTATACACTTTCTTCATATTTTCTATTGTTAATTTCTTATTAGCCACCTGCATAATTTTTTCTACGAATGTGACCATGCATATGAGTATGTAGTCTCGCGTGGCCACACCCCGTTCCACAAGAGAGGGAAGGGGTCCGGTAACTTCCGTTACAGCAGTTTGTTGCCCCGCACTGTGGAGTGCGTTCCAATCGCAGCGCAGTATTCTGTCACATGACACATGTTATCACATCTTCAATAGGAAATTACAAGTGTGAAACCAACTTAACTGTGAAACCACAAGCAGCTGCTTCGTCAGTCTTCGTGAGATAATTATCAGCCTTAGCGCTTGCGCAATGCGAGTAAATGAAATTCCTGTGCTACGAGCGGCTGCAATGAAGGTTACCAGACCCCTTCCCTCTCTTGCGGAACGGGGTGTGGCCACGCGAGACTAATGAGTATGTTACCTACTATTTGCATAGTTATCCCACCTGAGACAATACGCATAGTTATCCCACCTGAGACAGTACGCATAGTTATCCCACCTGAGACAGTACGCATAGTTATCCCACCTGAGACAGTACGCATAGTTATCCCACCTGAGACAATGTGCATAGTTATCCCACCTGAGACAATACGCATAGTTATCCCACCTGAGACAATACGCATAATTATCCCACCTGAGACAATACGCATAGTTATCCCACCTGAGACAATACGCATAGTTATCCCACCTGAGACAATGTGCATAGTTATCCCACCTGAGACAATACGCATAGTTATCCCACCTGAGACAATACGCATAGTTATCCCACCTGAGACAATACGCATAGTTATCCCACCTGAGACAATACGCATAATTATCCCACCTGAGACAATACGCATAGTTATCCCACCTGAGACAATACGCATAGTTATCCCACCTGAGACAATGTGAAAATCCAAAAGCAGCGTTTGCAGTAGTGTTGCTTTAGTAAAGAGCTTCACTTTTAGTTTAGTTTTTAGATTCTGAAAAATAATTTTGGTTTAGTTTAGTGTAGATTGACTCTCCAGTTTTAACTGTTTTATTTTTT
>OX422192.1:716217-876217 GCA_949130485.1 Agelas oroides | reverse complement strand
CTTCCGTTTTTCGCGAAGGTCGGGTTACACCCGACTATATCAGACCAGTACATTTGTCAGTCCTGTTGCATAAAAATTATACACTCCAAGAAGCCCCCAAACTCCGTGAGACTATTCACCACAAGCTGCTTGCCTGTAAAAGCAGAACTGCTCGGAGTAAAACAGATCCACCAGCTGACTGAAGAGCGCCATGATTGATCGCTCCACTCCAATGCGGCTAATTAGTCTCGCCCTTTGCGGAAGGGTGTGGCTGGCGAGACTAGGGTAATTTGCTCGTCCCACCCACGATTAGTGTAGACCCTTGCAGAAGAGTCCGCTACCCAGGGTGGGGCGAGCGATGTGATTTGGCGTCGTTATACCAAGTGCAAACTCGATCTCTCATCATGGCGCTCTTCAGTCAGCTGATGAACCTGTTTTACTCGGAGCAGTTCTGCTTCTACAGGCAAGCAGCTCGTAAAGTAACCGTAGCAACATTTTGGAGCTAGCTACTCCACGTGATTGTGTGAGGGGGAAACAAGATTAGCAAGTCTGATGACAGATCGCCTCCTCTCATAATTTCCTCCTTTGCAGAAATATTGCTGTAGTGCATGTGGTACACTGCTTCTCCCCACCCCCCCACCCCCCCACCCCCCCCCCCCACACACACACACACACGTGCTTAGAAATGTAGCAGCAATTTTTGGTGCTGGTGTTCTACTGAAGTGGATGCTGAAGCACATGTGGCAGTTGTCAGGTGGGTTCTGTGCCTTCTTCCTGGCTCCGTGGGGCATCTCACGAATCAACCTCAAGAAATATGGACCATGGGCAGGTGAGCAGGCCAGTTCCCATGTTTTCATTTCACTGCTGGTCCGATTCCCATGTTTCCATTTCACCTCTCATTCCAGTGGTGACGGGAGCGTCTGAGGGTATAGGAAGGGGCTATGCACTGGAGGTAAGTATTACATCATTGTGTGTTGCTGAGTCGTCAGTTACACGCATGATTTGAGGGTTGCTTCATTTCCAGCTGGCCAGACGAGGGCTGAATGTGGTCATCATGAGTCGCTCTCAGGACAAACTGCAGAAAGTGGCCGACGAGATAAGTGAGTTGGCTGTCAACAGCTGCATCTTTGTATCCCTCACCTCCTCCTCCCTTGTCCCCTCCTCTCCTTTCCTCCTCACTCCAACACACCCCTCTCACCCCTCTCTCACTCTCCTTACTCCCCTCCCCCAGAGGAGAAGCACAATCGTGAAGTTCACGTCATTCCAGTTGATTTCTCTGAGGGTCCAGAGATCTACCCTCGTATAGCTGAGGAGCTCCAGGATCTCGACATTGGGGTTCTTGGTAAGGCTAATAACTCCTTCTTCAAGCCCTTGTCCCTGCTCTGTGGCTGGAGTCATCCCACATGTTGTTTGTATTTTTAGTAAACAATGTCGGCTATATCCATGAGTATCCAGAGTACTTTGGTGAAGTGCCGGAAGAGGTAAGTCGTGCGCTAGTTTGTCAACAAACTGCATTATACAACTCACTTCATATCTTAGTGGCTGTAATATAGTGTTTGTTTCCATAGTTGCACTACAAAACTGTTCAAATCAACTGTCACACAGTCGTACAGGTGAGGTGTGTGTAGTGAGAGCAAACAATCATACATGATAATGCTATACCCACTGTGATTCCTCCCCCCTCCACCTCCCCACCCCATCTCCTCCCTCCTCCCCTCCATCCCCCCTCCACCTCTCACAGATGACCCGTATGTTGCTGCCAAAGATGGTCGTGAAGTGAGCAGTTTCTTTCTTGATCTCTGATGCTTGTCCTCCATACTCACTAGCTTAGAACCTTCACACACACTCCCCCACCCCCCCTCCATATCAGACTTAGCCTGGTTCCCAGGCCTTCCCTGCCTCCAGGCTTTTGATCACTCTCTTTTGTTTTACATACTGTGTATCATCCTCTCTCCCTCCCATCCCACATTACCTACGTTCAGGAGATGTGGGGTGATTGTAAATATCTCCTCTGGCGTGTCGGACCATCCTCTGCAACTGAACAGCGTCTACAGTGCCACCAAGGTATGCCCTCATGCAAGATTGATGTTTCCTAGCGAGTAGTAACCCCATACAACAGGTATGTTCATGTGCCATTTTTGGCACAATTTCGATGGCCCATTTTATTCCAATAATGGCACATACAGCACTCTGCCATTAATGGCATATATTTATCTTGGCAGATTTGTGTACTCAGTTGCCTATAGGAACACATGTACCTTTTCAACCAAGAATGGGATGGTGAATCTATGTGCCAATAATGGCTCATTCGTGAACCATTCTTGGCACATTAATTTTGTGCACTCCGTTACCTATAGGAACACACGTACCCTTTCAACCAAAAATGGCACAGAACAGTTTTCAACCGATTTTGGCTGATAACTGCTTTGTGCCACTTTTGGCATGGTGAATCTATGTGCCAATAATGCACATTTGTGCACTCTGTTACCAATACACGTACCCTTTCAACCAAACATGGCACAGAACAGTTTGAACAGTTTTGGGCCACTTTTTGCACAATTTATTTTTACTGTGGCACTATTATAGGAAAGTCATGCTTCAGCTTTAATAATATGCTATACATAAATGATACACATGTAGTAACAGTAATGTTGAAGAACTAGTGAATGCTTAAAGTGGACATGTCTAACTTCATAACTTTGTCTTGATTACACAGAGCTAAAAACAAACAAAGAGTCAAAATGAAGTTACTCGGTGTCATGTAGGCTAGTTGTCCTCGTATTCGTTGCAAGCCAGCATTTGCCTGCTCATTCACCTGAGAATTCAGAGCCTTAATGTTCATAGAGTTGTACATGTCAAGGCAGTAGCCTTTGCTGCAACCTATGTGGCCTCTCCCATGAAATCGGTCAACATAAAATCGAGTCTCCTTGTAGAGTGCTGTTTAAACAGTAAACATGCAATTTGCATCCATTGTCGTAAATAATGTTCTGAGGAGGAGTTTGAAATCGAGATGTAAAAATCTGAAATGGAATACGAGGGGATTCGCAGCTGCTCATCCTGTCGGCCGTGATACCAGCATACCGAAGAAGAAGGCTTCTGCTCCTAGTTGACCGTAGCAGGATTAATTATAGGTTGTATAGTGTGTCAATAGTTAAACATACTTGTATGCTCATTGTTGTAACAAAATGTTGTGCTACCAAGTAATCACCTTGCCATGTTTGGTTGAAAGGGTACGTGTATTGGTAACAGAGTGCACAAATGTGCCAAGAATGGTTCACGAATGAGCCATTATTGGCACATAGATTCACCATCCCATTCTTGGTTGAAAAGGTACATGTGTTCCTATAGGCAACTGAGTACACAAATCTGCCAAAAATGGCAGATAAATATATGCCATTAAAATGGGCCATCGAAATTGTGCCAAAAATGGCACATGAACATAGCTCCCATACTAAGTTCCTAGACCTTTTCTGACCAAGTTGTTGTGTGGACTTCAGTTGAACTCTAGTGGATACCCCACAATAGCAGACATCTAATGGACACTTCCAAAGTCCGGACTGTCCTTCCATTCACTTCAATACTTAAGCAGCCTAGCCTCGTTCCCAGGCCCCGCCCAGCTTTCCGTCGCTTATTAGTACAGTAAAGCGGGAACTAGCAAACACCCCACCACTCTGTATATATATAACGAACACTTTTTGCACTCCCAACAGATGCAGATCATATTTAACGACCCCAATTTAGTTGACACTCATCGACCTTTTCCACAAGATTGTCCACTGCCGCGCTGAAGTTAACAATTTGACATTAGATTAGCACCGTTACCCCTCTGCTTAGCCTTTTCCACCAGCGTACAGCAAGGGAAGACTCTGAAAATGTAGTCATGTTGTGCTCAACAGTCCAATTATGCAGTACCACGCCTACTGAAAATATACCGGAAGCCACTGAGTTAGGGACACCTCGCTATAAATTGTTCACTCCTGATGGTGTCCACCGTAGAGGGGTTCCACTGTAGTGTAAGAAGTGTAAGGACATCTGGTTGCTATGCAATAGCACACAAGTCTGGTATGAGGTACAAGAAATCTTCAATTCAGTTGTGTAATTACCATTATTTCTTCATCCTCCCTCCCGCAGAGTTTTGAAACCCATTTCTCTGATGCTCTGCGTAAGGAGTACAGCTCAAAGGGAATCATTGTACAGGTACGTGTGTGTAAGCACAGTGAAGACTTTAAACACCAGTATCTTCTTGTACACCGTCATGCTCCCTATTGTCTTCATACCCACCTCCTCTCCTCCCACCTCCTCTCTTCTCACCTCCTCACCTCCCACCACCTCTCCTCCCACCTCCTCTCCTCCCACCTCCTCTCCTCCCATCTCCTCTCCTCCCACCTCCTCTCTCTCACCTCCTCACCTCCCACCTCCTCTCCTCTCACCTCCTCTCTTCTCACCTCACCTCCTCTCCTCCCACCTCCTCTCCTCCCACCACCTCTCCTCCCATGCACCTCCTCTCCTCCCACCTCCTTCCTCCCACCTCCTCTCCTCTCACCTCCTCTCTTCTCACCTCCTCTCCTGTCCCATCTTCCAGGATGTTAAGCCATTTATGGTTGCTACTGCAATGATCCGTGCAGCAACTGGAATAAGCAGTTCAAGGCTCATTGCGGACCCCATCACCTATGCTCGTGCCGCTGTTGCTACCATTGGTATCCAACACACCACATATGGTTACTTCTACCATGCACTGCAGGTGGGGGTCTCTGTTGCCATGGTTATAGATCTTGTGTGACTCTAGAATGGCTGTTCAGGCAAGTGTAATCAGGAAGGTTCGGAACTCACGCTTGCTAACGGGTGTGAGAGCCTCTAAGTTATAGTTATTAACCGCTCACGAGGGCTTTAGTAGATATATAAGCACACCGCCCGAGGGCGCAGCCCGAGGGGGGTGTTGCTTATATATCAACTAAAGCCCGAGGGTGCGGTTAATAACTGGCTTCTAGCCCGTTTGCGCATGCGCTTCAATGTGTTGCTATGTCAGCGGTGTGTTTATTTGTGAACGCAGCTGTTTTTCGAAGGTTGCACTAGTAGTCTAGCTAGCTTACAGCATAGATAATAGAGCCAGGTACGGTAGTACTCAGTTACTTGTAGTAACAACCAGTTTTGTCGTAGCTGCGACTTTGAAACCGTTCAACACTGCGATGGGCGACAACAGCCAGTCTGGAAACGGGCTCGAGTGGCGAAGCCTTATGAGAATGGGTCTCATTACTTTCACGTCGTTTCATGTCCCCTGTCACATGACCCAGGTGCAGGGTGAAAGCCGCATTACGTCGCACTTACGCCACACAAGTGGCATCACATGGTGTTCGTCACTTTTTAAAGCAGAAAAAAAAAAGAAGGAATAAAACCCATTTCCCGTCCCTAGCCCTAACCTTAACCCTAACCTGTATACTGAGCCCTAACCATTAGACCACAAGCAACTTCGAACGACCATCTCCGTCTAATATGTACTACCATAGATATATGAGACGTAACGTCTCATATATCTATGGTACTACCCAACTGTCATACAAGTTCCATACTACACTACGCAAGCGCAATGCATGCTCCACCCACACATATCACGTGAGGGGACATGAAACGACGTGAAAGTATTGCGACCCTTATGAGAATTGACGGCTATGCCGTGAAGCTTTCTGCTGTTTTCCAACAGCGCTGTTGACAAATTATGTTTCTCAAGGCATCCTATGTCCACGAAACAAGCCTCAAAGCTAGCTTCGTAGCCACCGTGAGCACAGAGCGTTACCGGTTTGATTTTCGTCTCTTTTGGCCCGTTGGGGCTTGTCCGCGCGGCTTGTTCTCGGACTGGCTGTCGCTGTCGTCGACCCATTCTGTGTTATCGCAATGCTGAGCGGTTGAGAATGCACATAAAAATATGTATATTTCTGCGTAACTCCAGGCAAATAAAGTTACCTGTACTTGATGCCCACGGGATACAAACTACAAGGCTTTATCTGAAATATAATGCACTCTATTACATAGCAACCACATAGTAACGGGCTAGAAAAGGGATTTAAAACCCTTTACTGAGACAACACCTCGACTCCCAACCTCAATCGTCATAATCTCTGCTCTGTACCCCTACCTGTATTTTGAGCCTCCTCTCTCAATTCTAGATACTTCTCTCTCTCTCTCTCTCTCTCTACACACACACACACACACACACACACACAGGGTTATCTGCTACGTCTATTTCCAGTTTGGCTACTTGACTTGATGCTGTGGAAATCCCTCTTGGACGCAAGAGACACTTACCTCAAGAACAAAGCCAAACAGAAATAGATGAATTATTCTCATCTGGCAGCTTCACCATTAAAGAAGTTTTGACAACATGCAGTAATTCACAAGCAACACAACTCATTTTGTATAAAGTGCACACTGCATTTAGGTTCTTGCATGTGGTTTCATTTTCAATGTAGGACCCCCTTACATTATATTCAAAATTAATGTTCAACGGTAACCATTGTCAAGGTTTTGAGATGAGCTGTATTGCCCAGAGTAGCTATCTGTAAGAGAAGATCCACTGAAGAATAATTATGTTGTTTTGGTCAATTTTGGAGTGAAATGTGTCTCTAAAGTCAACGGCTTCAAATTGTCACATAGTACAGAGTTTGCTGTGATTGATGGCTACTTGATTGGATGCTGTGGAAATGGCTCCTGGATCTGAGAGGCACGTACCTCGAGACTAAAGCCAAGCAGAAATAGATAAACTCAGAGCAAGCAACTTCATCAGCTTCTCAGAGAACTTCTGACAACAATAAACTACTAACAGTGCTCAACTCAACATGAGCTGTACTGCCCAGAGTGGCAGATCCACTGAAGAATGATTATGTTGTTTTGGAGTGAAATGTGTCTCTAAAGCCAACAACAATTGGCTTCAAATTGTCACATAGTACGCTATTTGCTATAGGAGAAAGCTGATTGGTTGCCTGCATCCACTTCCTGCATGCGCTATGCATACACGTACAAAACAAAAGTATGATCATGCGGGCGGTGACCGCACAACCGTCGCAAGCTAGGAATACCAAGCGATTGCAAATTTTGATAAATCCTCGCCATGGATCGACCACCCCAGGTATTGTCTAGTGTCTATGTACGTTCGTTACTTTAGTCAGGTTATAGGTGGTGGGTTAATACAACCCTGGCCTGCGAATCGAGGAACACCCTCCCCTCGGAACTCGAGATTTCGGTATTTCTGCAATCCCCTCCCGCTCCACAGGGGATGTAACTATAGTGTCTTCAATGCATGCAAGTAAAGGAATGGCAACACCAGACAAGGTGAAGTAACGGACGGCAGGTTACCTAACTACAATTTATAGCTACATCATTTTTATGAGAGGTTATGTCATTTTATTGTGAAAGTCACTTCAAACTATCTGTTGATCGTCTATGGAGAAAATGTATCGCAGCTAGCACACATAAGATGAATGCTGCAATACTGTCTATACAATGTATAGACAGTATTGCAGCATCAACAACGTGACCATGAGCTAGACTACTGCAGATATAAATGCTAGCTATCTGCCCACGAGTCAGTGTTGTTTTAGTTTTTGTTTGGACTCGTAGTTTAGTTTTAGTTTAATTACGGTACAGATTCAATTGTCAGTTTAGTTTTAGTTTTAATTACTAAATCTAAAAAGGGTTAGACTTTAGTATCGGTACTTTTAGTTTTAGTTAACTACCATATTTAGGTGATAGTTTAGTTGTAGTTTTTAATTAACGGACTAAGGCAGCATTAATTTTAGTTTTAGTTTTAATTACTAAAAGGTTTTATGCCTTACTGAAATGCATTTTTAGTTTTGGTTTTAGTTACTAAAACAACACTGCACGAGTTTTGTATGCTTTAATTGATTATAGTATAGTAATGTCGATCACCAACTATCCCCATCCTTCTAGCCTCAGTCTGACCTCCTCTCCCCCCTGTATACATCACTGGAATGGAGAGAATGTCAAAAAATGCCAGTGAGAGTGCTAAATGCCCAAGCAGTTGTGCTGGAGAACAAGGTCTACATTGGAGGCGGAAGTATAAACCCCTCACCTGCATCCAGACTCCTCATCTACGACTTCACTGAGGACTCATGGGACATAATAGACACACCCACACAGTGGTATGCCCTCACCACCTACCACTCCCAGTTGGTGCTGGTTGGAGGTAGGGATCCAATAACTAAGGAGGCTACTAACCAGCTGTGGGTTTTGGATGAGCAACATAACTGGACTCAACCCTTCCCTTCCATTACAACAAAACGCTACAAAGCATCTGCTGTGAGTGAGGGTGACCACCTTATTGTGGCTGGGGGGCAAGGTGGTAGTCATGCCTGTCCTCTGGATGAAGTGGAGATGTACGATGGCCACCAGTGGAGAAAGGTCCAGTCTCTTCCCAGAGCATGTACGTGGATGAAATCCACTCTCCACGAGGGGAACTGGTATCTTGCTGGTGGAAATGGACAGGGCAGTGAGGTCTACCAAACCTCCCTGGAGTCCCTGATAGCCACATCAGAGGGAGATAGACAGACATCAGTGTGGAAGAAGCTACCTGATGCACCTCTTGAGTTGTCAGCTACTGCAATGCTCAGAGACCAGCTGATCACTGTGGGGGGAGGGAAACCTCTTGGCTCAGCCATCCATGCTTACTCTCCCAGAACTAACTCGTGGGTGCATGTGGGGGACTTGCCTGTTGTCTGTCATTCAACTTGCACTGTAGTCCTCCCCACAGAAGAGCTGATGTTAGTGGGAGGAGAAAGCAAGTTTGAACTCTTATCCAGTTCATTCAGAGCAAGCATTGGAGGTAAGTTATTTAGAACAACTACCTTGCTAAAACAGAAGTTGGTTACTGCATGTATACACCTACCTTCCATTCATGACAGTTCCAGTTCACTTGAAGTCATGAAGTAATGTTGAAAACTAATTACCTTAATATAACGATATCAATAGGCTAACAGGTTTTGTTGTTCTGCTATTTGTAATAACATCAACCAAATGGTTTACCAGCTTTTTCCTGCTTTGATTCCAAATGTATTGTTTGCAAGTTGACTTCCAGCACCCTTGTGTACAGTAAAAACATGGTTACTATATAGTGGCTAATTGAAGGGCTGAGAGCTAACTCACACATTAAGTACTGGAAATTGACTGAATTAATTCAGTGAATTGCACAAAAACAAGATAAAAACACACTTACCCTACAAACATATGGCTGAAAATTTGAAATTCTTAAACTTTCTGCAGTTCCTGAAATGCATTATTAACAGTATTCCCAAGTTATAGGGGTTGGGGGGGGCAACTCAATGTTTGTGGGTTAGTCCACTCCATGCTTACTAGAATTGCACTGTTAAAGGGGTTTACCTTTTAAAAGTTTGCCATGATGCAATGCACAGCAGATCCTTCTAAACATTTTCAACCACACTTTGCATGTCTCTACACTTCCCATTAGTTTTCTATGACTATGAGTAATCAATTTTGTTAATAATAAAAACTTTGGTTTTGCAGCGATACATCTTGAGCTTTACATTTCCACAGTATCCTTATCCCCTCATGGACTTTCTGATAGCCAACAGGAGGCGGCTTTGGAGGTCACTGGTATGATTTTAGATCCTATAGAGCCAAGGGTCAGAATGCCAATGAATGAAGATATGCATATCCATACATATAATCACTATAAAGGGTACAGAACAATGAATTCTTTACCACCAGAGTTGTCTACCATCTGGCCCACTAACTCATGATTTTTCTTTTTCACCATTTCAAGACTACCTGAAAGGGGTGGATGTCATTGCAGAGAATGTTTTCATATTTTTTAAACATTAGTCTATATTGCAACTATATTTATGATGATGGTTCCATATAGGGTCCTAGGTACATGTATGCACATACCAATGAAAGTTACCAGCTTACCAGAACTATGAATACATATTATTAGGGGAATGTACAACATTGTGGGGCAAGAACACTGCAAACGCTTCATCAGTGCATTGTCACAGCACACATACCATGCATGTAGCTAGCAGGATATGTCACTCTCTACTGTCTGTGAACAATCTTTTGCACAAGTGGTAGCTACTTTTCAAGTACCTAGGAATAGCAGTATTGAACTAGGATGAGTGCTACTGCTATACATCTCTACACTTTGTATTGTTCTGCAGTTTTTCCGATAGAAGTGCTAACTCAAATAATTCAGCAATTGCTCAACACAGCACAAAGTTCCTTGTCCACAGCATCCCTGGTAAGTCATGCATTTGCCTCTGTATCAGCTTCTCTGCCACTGGAGGTATCTTGCAAATGAACTGCACTGGTACCTTTCTCTTTCTTCATAGATATCTAAAAGTGAGAAAAAAGCTCTCAAGCTTGAGCTAGACTTGTCTTCAATTGAGAAGAAAGAGCAGCAGACCAAGCCAGATTGCAGGGATACAGCTGTCCAGACCAGTCCTAGCTATCAGGTGGTGGCTGTTCAGACACACCTGCATGATGGAGTTACTGCTGTGGAGACCACAGGTATAAATTGCAGTTACATGATGATTGTAGAGCCAGGGTGTAATTTATGAATATGAAGTCGTGCAGTGTCCCATACCGTAAAATCCAGATAATAAGCACCCATAGAAAATAAGCACCCCATGAATATAGGCACCCATTTTAATTACAACCACCATGCACATCGGCGTTTATAAGCCATCCATACAAAAATTGGCACCCCATATGAAAGAAAGGCACCCACTACTGTGCAAACGCAAGTGAATTTGCTGATTCGGCTTTTTCCAACATAGCAGCTAAGTTTCGCCAGTATGTCAGCTTTGAATTGTTTTCCCTTAGTTGCTGATTGTGTGATGGTTGTTTGCACATACTCTCAATACTATAATTAGAGTTTGTTTCTCATTTCATTAAGGCTACCTGCATGGTGTTGAGATCATTGACCACACCTCCTTCACGTATACTGGCCAGGCCTGCAGCTTTGAATGGAAAAGATTTGGCTTCAAATTACATCTTCCAGCTAATGCTCTTCCACCTGAAGCAGACAAATGCAAACTTCAAGTGAAAGCCTCTCTCTCTGGACAGTATCAGTTTCCAGAGGACACAGAGCTCATCAGTGGCATCTACTGGATAACCAGTCCGTACAAGTTTATAAAACCTACTACAGTTGAAATTCAACACTGTATTCCCAAGTTGGAACACCTTCAGCACCTATCCCGTCTCAGATTCATTGTTGCTAAGTGTACCCAGGAAGATCTCCCTTACCAGTTCAAGATTCTTAGTGGTGGGGTGTTCTCTCCTAGCAGTCGATACGGAAGCATAAAGTTAACCCACTTCTCTGGTGTGGGGATAGTTTTCCTCAAAACCGTGATGCAATGGCTTGGCTTCAGCGCCTATCAACCTAGGAACTATTGTGCCCGTCTCTACTATAGCAGCAGTGGTATCCATAGCTGGGAAGTCTACTTTGTAATCATGTGGGACTTGGAGTTACATATTTCTGTGAGTATTCAACATGGTACAAGTGCAATGCACTAATAGTGTACTTGTTAAAAGTAAACCCTGCAATACTTCACGGATCACTGAGAAAAATGGAGGTTGATTTAAAACCCAATAGAGACATGCACTCAGTTCTAATAAGGCATCAATACACAGTACATAAATAATGCCCAGTATGAATATTTCTGCCAATGAACACGTGAGTGTAGCCTGGTTTCCACCATGGATTTCTTTTCCAACGTATATTCATGCTTTACTGGACAACCTTGGGTGGACCATGAGGTGAGCCTGGACTTGGGTGGGCCTAAACTGCAACTGAGATGACCTGTTTTGAGTTAAATCAATCTCCAGCAATGCAATATGAATAACTCACTAAATGTCATGTGATAGGGTGAATTCTAATAAGTTTCTGAAAAACGAGCAATTAATTTTTTTAACTAACTACCTCAACAGTGGTGTTGCTGTTCATTGTATTCATATATGTAGAGGGTCTTAGAACTTTCAGATAAACACTGAAGTTAGTAATTATTATTGCAGGCTGTTGATGCCTGGATTGACGAGCACACTGAAACTACTGCCAAAGTAGGTCCTAACCAGATGGTAACATTTGAAGGAGAGCAGATCGCTCTAGACATTGCAGCAAAAGGAACTGTGCTGAAAAATGGATGGACAATCACTCCATACACCTACCCTGGAGTGAGTGTATATTCACTGTTAATATAGCAGGCCGTAACCTTGATCAGTGTGCATTTTAAAATTGCCAACAGATTACCAAGCACCAAGTTGATGACTTTGCACCTGGTAGGCGAATACCATCCTGCCAGATATATGCAGAATGGACTAGGCAACTGGAGCAGCCTGTGGAACTCAAGCACAGGGTGAAGCTCCTGGGGGCAAAGGAACCCTTCAACTTCTTTTGGGTCAGACTTCCTGTACCACAAGGTTAGCAAGCTATTGTAATGAACAGTTCTATTAATTGTTGTAGATATAATTATATACATGTCCCATATTCTCTCTCTAAACTTTCAGTTCGACCTCAACTTGCATCGTTAACCTCAGGAAGTGCCTCTGTGCAGCAAAGTAAGTTGTTCACTTACTACTAGTCTTTGTCCTAAACCATTGCAGTGGTGTAACTAGGCCCTGGCACACACACACTAGGGCATGTGCCTAGGAAACTTGTACATTGGGAAGAACTGGAGGTTGATTTAACCCAAGGTGGGTTACCTCAGTGCAGGACTACTCTAGTCTCCAGACCCCACCCTCTCACTAGGAGAAACGGTCTGGTGAAACAAGTTGAATTTCTTTGCCTAGCGCGCACTTTTGCAACAGAGTCACCTAGCAACGTTCAAAATATTTTACGCCAAACCCTCTCAAAAGAGGTATATGGTTACTTGAGTATAGATAAAAAAAATTACTGTTGTAAGGGAAGTGCTACATAATAATTCGCAATCTCATTACCACTTTTGGGGAATAATCCCAAGAAATTTAACTTGGTTCACCAGACCATTTCTCACCGGAGGCGTGCGCGGGCTGGGCACGAGACTAGCGCAGGACCTTGGCCTTTCTAATAAGGCATGAATACTTGCATGAATACTGCCCAAAGGTTAGCCCATAGTGCATGAATATGTTCAGAGTTCATCCAAAAAATAGTTGGATATAGCCAGAGTCACATCCCCTTTGACACAAATATGCAATTACAAAATGTATTTCTAATTCATGTTTTGCTATATATATATAGAAACCTTCACTGGACAAGGGATGTAATTACCCCTAAACCATGACAACTGACAAAACCATGGCAAATGAATGGCAAAACCATGGCAAAACCATGGCAAAAGGAGGACCTGGATGAATCCAGACTGCAACTGAAATAACATTTCTTGGGTTAAATCAACCTCCAATTATTTACAGTGATATATATTTACCAAGGTTGAGTACTTGTGGCAACAAAGAAAATTTACTTAGGGGGGGGGGGGGGGGGGGGGGGTGGCGAGCGTGAAGCGCGAGGCACAGGCTCAGATTTTAGACATGCTCCAGACCTGACAGTCAGACCTTAGCCTAAGTCAAAGTCAGTGAGAAGGAAAGAAATAAAGAGAAAATAAAGAGGGGAAAAGAAAGTGACAGTGACTCAGGGAGGGACTCAAACCCACGACCTGGCAAATGGCCTGCCATGCTCTAACCAACTGAGCTACCGAGTCACCCGGCAACTCAGTGGCTGAATTCGAGTACTTAAGGCCGAGCTGCCAGGGATCCAGCCGAAGCGGATACCAAGTGATATATACCAAGGTTGAGTACTTGTGGCAACAAAGAAAATTTACTTGGGGGGGGGGGGGGAGGGGGAGGTCTGTACACTGTACACGTTGAGCAAATTTTCAAACTCACTACTGTTGCTGTGCCCAACTTCTTTTTCCTGGCATAGATAATAGTATCTATGCTAGTATAGTATTTTTTATCCTGGCTACACCAGTAGGTTCTCGCAGTTTCTGTGAATATAAATATTACTCTCAGGAATGGTATTTTCCAACTGCAGCAGATATGCTCACTCCTAGTCCAGTGGCTAGTGATGTAGGTAGTGCCTCCTCACCCAGAGGTATGTCAGCATAATTATAGTACATACACTAAAAGGACATTCATAGTGCACATACACACACGTTCCCAGACCACTGCCCAGCAGTATGGGAAGTGATAAAAAGCTGGGTGGGAACAAGGCTACAAAATCTTGCATTCCTCTATCACCTAATTTATAGCTTCAGAGACCTGCAACCTAACTACTAAATGGAAGGGGCTGCATTGTTCATAGACCTCCCCCCACCTAGTTTCTGTCTCTTGCAGTATGGAAAAGTGATGGAATGGTGGGGGCCTAGCAACAAAGTCCCTGTTAACTGAGAGCCTCACTTTGCTCACTCTTCACTCACAGATTTAGGCAGTAGGTATGCAGGACTAGAAAGTAAACCAGAGCTGCCAGACCTGATGAATGAAGTAGCAAGTCAAGTATCCGCCAAGTGGCAACAGATTAGCATTCAGCTGGGACTCACCACCAATGACAATGAATGCTTTATGGCTTTGACTCCCAATGACCCCATGCAGTGTTTCACTTCTGTTTTCAAAGTCTGGAAGAATCGAGCAACCATGCCACACACATGGTCTACTGTGATCGAAGCACTAAAGGCACCAGCAGTTGGTGAAGTGAGACTAGCTCAAGAACTAACAGATAAACTAACGGCACCAAGACAGTAATTCTAACCACATTGCAGTATACAGACAAAGTTTGATGCCACACTTACTATATTACATTGTGTTCTTCCATTTGCACATCTAGTACCCGTAGGTAATATCCTACTTTTTTTTTTGTGCAATCTGTACTAGTTACATATATCTTTTGTTGATGTGTCACAATACCAGTTTAGCATTGGATTGTGGATACATAATTATGTGTGTGTCACACATTTAGTGGGCCCCCTGTGGTTTGTGTGTACTGTGTACATTGTAACCTGATATTTGATGATTTTCATGACCCTGCTATCTCTAGATCTGCCAGTATGTCACTGGAGGTTAATAACTGGTGGTTGCCATGACTACCATCAAGCCAGGATATTCATTGGTTGCACTGTATTCACTGTGATGCCTGGATTGCCACCCCATATAGGGAGTGTCAGGTTACCATGGCAACATCTCCAGATAAACAATCATTAAGTATACATGTATAATTGCACAAGCCTGAGCAAGCCCCACCATACTAGCAGCCTGCATAGAACTTGGAGCTCCAGACAGGACAAGGCCATGCCATGCAGGGGTGCCAACCAAGGACTGTAGCATGCAGCAACATGTTTTGTGAACTGATAGACACACACATCTGTATCACCCCCACCACACACACACACACCTACCCACCTACACCCTTTGGACCAAATTTAAAAATGGGAAACTTCGTCAAATGTCCTGACTAACCAAGATGTTCTTATTTCAGGTGACCTTTAAGAGGGTACTGTGCATGCTGAATGAGACTATAAAGGAATTTAGATGATATGAAGCGAAAATAGAGGAAAGTGAAAAAGGCCAGCAGCCGCCGTGAATCGAACCCAGGACACCTCTGACTTGAGCCGCCAGTGCCGTGCCACTGAGCTACGGCAACCAGACAACCACCAACCCTCACAATCCTCTACATGTATATGTACTGCTTCCCGCTATAAAGATGTAGTAGGCATTCCCCTCTCTATCAAGAACAAAATCAGCACATAGTGTTGAGCATGCACATGATTTCTTGAATTCCACTACAAAACAAGTCTGAACCACCAAATGAACATATTGTACACACACAAAGATATATATAGTGAAGTGGAATCAACTATCCTTGAGCTCTGATCCTAGCTACTTCTGCATGGTTGTTTGGTGATAGCAACATGGGTCATGGTATTAGCTGGTTAGAAGTAAAAATTTAACTATCTTCAAGTGGCCTTTCTGTACTGCTAGGTTAAAAGGATTATTATTATTGCCATTTCTACTTGTTAAGTCACAGTGCATCTCAAGAGTGAGGAATCTAACTACCTCTGTGTGGCCATTCAGTGCTGCCCTGTGAAGAGGCGTGTTCTCGTTAAAATCTCGACACATTGGGTCACAGTACTTCTCTACAGTAAGGAACTTCACAACATTCATCTGTCCCTTTATGGCAGCACAGTGAAGTGGAGTGTACTTCTTCTCATCCAAACATGATGGATCACAGCCTTGCTCGTCACTCAAATACTTGACTATGTGCAGATGACCAAACTCAGCAGCTGAATGAAGAGGAGTTCTACCATACTGACCTGGAATGTTTGGGTCACAGTTCTGCTCAGAGATGAAGAATTTAACTATCTCCAAATGGCCTTTCTGTACCGCTAGGTGGAGGGGAGTCTTATTAGTACCATTTCTACTTGTTAGGTCACAGTGCATCCCAAGAGTGAGGAATCTAACTACCTCTGTGTGGCCATTCAGTGCTGCCCTGTGAAGAGGCGTGTTCTCGTTAAAATCTCGACACATTGGGTCACAGTACTTCTCTACAGTAAGGAACTTCACAACATTCATCTGTCCCTTTATGGCAGCACAGTGAAGTGGAGTGTACTTCTTCTCATCCAAACATGATGGATCACAGCCTTGCTCGTCACTCAAATACTTGACTATGTGCAGATGACCAAACTCAGCAGCTGAATGAAGAGGAGTTCTACCATACTGACCTGGAATGTTTGGGTCACAGTTCTGCTCAGAGATGAAGAATTTAACTATCTCCAAATGGCCTTTCTGTACTGCTAGGTGGAGGGGAGTCTTATTAATGTCATTTCTACTTGTTAGGTCACAGTGCATCCCAAGAGTGAGGAATCTAACTACCTCTGTGTGGCCATTTAGCACTGCCCTGTGAATAGGAGTGTTCTGGTCAGAGTCTCGACACATTGGGTCACAGTGCTTCTCTATAGTCAGGAACTTCACAATGTCCATATGCCCCTTCATAGCAGCACAGTGAAGTGGAGTGTACTTGTGTTCATCCGAACATGATGGATCACAGCCTTGCTCGTCACTCAAATACTTGACTATGTGCAGATGGCCAAACTCAGCAGCTGAATGAAGAGGAGTTCTACCATACTGGCCTGGAATGTTTGGGTCACAGTTCTCCTCAGAGATGAAGAATTTAACTATCTCCAAATGGCCTTTCTGTACTGCTAGGTGGAGGGGAGTCTTATTAATGTCATTTCTACTTGCTAGGTCACAGTGCATCTCAAGAGTGAGGAATCTAACTACCTCTGTGTGGCCAGCTAGTGCTGCCAAGTGAAGAGGAGTGTTCTGGTCAGAGTCTCGGCACATTGGGTCACAGTACTTCTCTACAGTAAGAAACTTCACAGTGTCCATATGCCCCTTCATAGCAGCACAGTGAAGTGGAGTGTACTTGCCCTCATCCAAACATGATGGATTGCAACGTTGCTCACCACTCAAATACTTGACCATGTGCAGATGACCAAACTCTGCAGCTGTGTGAAGAGGAGTTCTACCATACTGGCCTGGAATGTTTGGGTCACAGTTCTGCTCAGAGATGAAGAATTTAACTATCTCCAAGTGGCCATTTTGTACTGCTAGGTGGAGGGATGTGTCATTAATGCAATTTCTACTTGTTAGGTCACAGTGCATCTCAAGAGCGAGGAACCTAACTACCTCTGTGTGGCCAGTTAGTGCTGCCAAGTGAAGAGGAGTGCTCTGGTTAGAGTCTCGGCACATCGGGTCACAGTGCTTCTCAATCGTAAGGAACTTCACAGTGTCCATATCCCCCCCCATGGCAGCACAGTGAAGTGGAGTGTACTTTCCGTCATCCAAACATGATAAATTGCAGCCTTGCTCGTCACTCAAATACTTGATTATGTGCAAATGACCAAACTTAGCAGCTATGTGAAGAGGAGTTCTACCATACTGGCCTGAAATGTTTGGGTCACAGTTCTGCTCAGAGATAAAGAACTTAACTATCTCCACGTGGCCATTTTGTACTGCTAAGTGGAGGGGTGTGTCATTAATGTCATTTCTACTTGTTAGGTCACAGTGCATTTCAAGAGCGAGGAATCTAACTACCTCTGTGTGGCCATTCAGTGCTGCATCATGAAGAGGAGTGTTCTGGTTAGAGTCCCTACACATCGGGTCACAGGACTTCTCTACAGTAAGGAACTTTACAGTGTCCCTATGCCCCTTCATAGCAGCACAGTGAAGTGGAGTGTACTTGCCCTCATCCAAACATGATAAATTACAGCCTTGCTCATCACTCAAATACTTGACTATGTGCAGATGGCCAAACTCTGCAGCTATGTGAAGAGGAATTCTACCATACTGACTTGGAATGTGTGGGTCACAGCTCTCCTCAGAGATAAAGAATTTAACTATCTCCAAGTGGCCATTCAGTACTGCTGAGTCAAGGGGAGTTCTATTCCATTTGTTTCTGAGGCCTGTTATAAGCTCTGTGATGGGAGCATAAGTTTCAAGTGCCACAACAATAAACTTAACAACTGCCAGATGCCCACCTGTGCAGGCTCTATGTAGTGGAGTGTTTCCATATTCATCCTCGCATTGTGGGTCCATCTGCTGTTCAGTAACAAGATACTTGACGACACTAAGGCATCCTTGTCCACTAGCTAAATGAAGTGGAGTCAAGCCAAGTGAATCGAGACACGCCGGGTTATAGCTCTTTTCAGTGACAAAATATTTGAGTACCTCTAAGTTTCCTCTAAATGCTGCCATGTGAAGGGCAGTAAAACCCTGCTGATCCCTGTCCATTGGGTTGCAGCTTTTCTTATCAACAAGAAATCTGACAATCTCCAATAGCCCCTCCAATGCAGCATGGTGAAGCTCCAAACTGCTCCCAGACTGGTGAACTGGTGCTGCTTCCAGTCCTTCCACAAGACCCTGCACTCTCAATTCATAGTCCACTTCCTCTAAATCTCTGTCTACTTGGTCCTATTGGGACAAAGAGTTAATCTAAATCTCTGTCTACTTGGTCCTATTGAGTTAATCTAAATCTCTGTCTACTGGGACAAAGAGTTAATCTAAATCTCTGTCGACAGGTCCTATTGGGACAAAGAGTTAATCTAAATTGCTGTCTACTTGGTCCTATTTGGACAAAGAGTTAATCTACATCTCTGTCTACCAGAAAAACGAAGAGGTAATTCACAATAAGCAGCACCCCATACAACAGTAATACAGTAGGTAACAATGTAGACATTTTTTTTTTTTTACCTCAGAGAAGGATGTACTTTTTCTATCAGTAAATGTGCTCATTCCCACAGATATGGCAGAATCTTCATCGTCATACTGAGCTTTCACATGTTTTGGAGCCTTGGCATAAACTGTGATAAGGTGAATATGCAACTCTGTGAAATTTAATGGTGAGTAGAATGTTACTTAGCATTAGAGGTTTATCATGTACAAGTACGTGAATTCCCATGCATCAAGGTGATGATCAACTACGCGGGAGGTTGCTGGCATAATAAATTTATTGCTTTAATATCTCCAAAACTGTAACTGATATTTATTTCAAACAAGTCACAGTCCAACAGCACATGAAAGAAATATATTATTTGGCGACAAAAAAGCTTCAGTTTAAAAACGGTCCAACGCATTCAAACCAGCAAAAATTAATCTCACTGCTTGAACACTGTTGTGCAAAATTACTCGGCGACTGTGAAGAGCTCGATCCTGAAATTTTTTCTTGCACTACTACACGATATTTGCTAGGTCGGCATGTAAAGATATCTGGTGCTTTACTTTTTGTAGGAATTTACCTGCTTTAGGCGTAACAAATGAGCTTCGGAGTGTAGAATCTTCAATTCATGTCCGATTTCTTTACATGCCGCCCTGCTAAATACACTGCGCTACCCGCACAACAAACCAGAACACAGAAAAAATGCTTTCCTTGCCTTATATTTGGTGCAAGGATAAGTGATCTGCCTTCGAAATGCAGCAAAGCTTCGAGCATCGCCCAGAGAGTTTGGGGAAGCATGTTTGCACAGCTTTCGCAATAAATAATGATTGTGTACTATGTCAACTATAATTGCTTATGTAAACAACTGGCGCCTGCATGCATTTCCCAGGTTTCCAACTAGTTGATCATAACCTTAAACTGTATAAGACTTCTGCCTGTGGTTGGATCAGTGTACTGTAAAAAAAAATTTATAGTGGTCACACAATGTACTGAGGTGTCACAAACAGCTACGCTGTTATTTTTAGCTAAGTATTTGGTTACTACAGTTGCGTGACTACCATGCAAATTTTCAGAGAGTCGGTAGACTGTCTATGTAGGATGGCGCCGACGCGCAATATACGGCAAAAGCCGTATAACTTCACCACAAACACGCTAAAAGCTTATTTAAGCGCCCAGACGTCCTCTTTGAGTGCCTTTATGATCAGCAAGACTCATATAAGTGGCCAAAAGCCACGCGGAAGACAGCTAAACGCAAAACTGTGCGGTAGCGAAAGTGCCATTTTTGTTATTCTTCTTGTTCAGACCACTGTGTCAAACAACGATAACTCGAAAACGGCTCAAGTACTCACCTTGATTTTAGCACAAAATTGATGCTCATCACGGATCAATCGTACTTGACGGACCAAAGCGCGCTACGAAGTCCGGAAGCCATACAAATGCTAGTGGCCACACCCACATGCCTTGTGACGTGTCACGTGACCCAATTATTGACCTGCAGTACATATATAGCGAGTGACAGCTTTTCGATAGTACTATCTGTTGGACAGCATAGAGTTGTGAATCACAGTCTTCATTCTGTAGACCCGGCCCAGCTACTGGTGTTCACACCCAGCATGCCGAGTCCTACTGGAACCGGAGTAAGACAAAGTTTAATCAAGCGAATGAAAGTCCACGAGACCCGATGATGCTACCCTCGTACCTGGCCGGACGAGTTCATGTGGCGGGAACGTCATGAAAGTACCGCTTCCACAGCTCTGGCAAGTCTGTGTCGAGACATTGCCCTCAAGTTTCCTGATTGGTGAACGTAGGATTCCGCGTTGCACCGTCGGCCATCTACTGGTCCACATCTCCAACAGTTTTGCTTTTGTGTTAAAAAAAAACAAGTTTCGAAAAGCTGTCACTCGGCTATGTACACAGTAAATTTTGTACGGCCTAGCTGTAACGAGTTTGTGCACAATCCGTTACAGACCCGTGGATATTTTGCAGGTCAATAATTGGGTCACGTGATACGTCACAAGGCATGTGGGTGTGGCCACTAGCATTTGTATGGCTTCCGGACTTCGTAGCGCGCTTGGTCCGTCAAGTACGATTACCTACTTGTAGCTACACTAAAAATAGCCTACTCACAGCTTTAGTGAAGCTAGGATGGTCAGTTGTCAGTATGATAGTTTTCTGTGCTGCAGCTGGTCAGTCGTCATGACAACTGAATCATGACATTGGTTTCACAAAGTTTGGTAGGGAGAGCGGTTGGCCCTTCATCAGGTTCTAGCTGGCTATATTACACATAATTTATTATTACATGCCTGGAACTACTACTAAACTGTCAACGCCGTTTCAAGTTCTGGTGTTGTGGTTACACTTAAAGTATTCTAGATCTTCTTAGGCTTAGGTCTAACTGTAACTGAGATTAACATCAAAAAAGTACAGAAACAAGACTTAAAAACATTAAAAATGTAAAAAGATGTAGGGACGGCATGCCAAAAAGTATGCAAACAAGGTAGGGATAATGCATGAAAGCAAAGGTCAACATATTGGCAAAGCCCCATCCCTACATCTTTTTCACACTGCAGTTAGACAGCGTGCTTGAGAGCTGAATCTGTACCCATCCATGCAGTTAGCATGAGTACTTGAGTTTACACACTATGACTAGTCTGCACCCCACTCAAGCTCAGTGTCTAGGTTGTATCAGAAAGGGTGCCACTGTCACTACAAGTAGTATGATGGCAGTAATAGCTATCTGATAGGTACCTACGACAGCTACGAGACATAATGCTGGATCATACTAGCCTCATTCCCAGTCCATGTGGGGGGAGCTAGGAAGTGGCCTGAGAACGAGGCTATAGCCATGGGTGTACTTGTGGTACGTTTTAGGAAGACCCCCATGCACTGTCTAACTGCAGTGTGAAAAAGATATAGGGATGGGGCTTTGCCAATATGTTAACCTTTGCTTTCATGCATTATCCCTACCTTGTTTGCATACTTTTTGGCATGCCGTCCCTACATATTTTTTTAAGTCTTGTATGAATGTAGTGCTGCCAGGGAACAGAATTCATGCAGTGCTGCCAGGGAACAGAATTCATGCAGTGAGAGCTGATAAGTCAACTTTACTAGCCTCCCACATAATGTTTTATAAGCACCACATTCTTTGAATTAGTATAGGAAGGATAGTCACACAATTGTAGTAACCAAATAATTTGCTAAAAATAGCTATTTTGTTTTACAGTCAGTATCTTAAAGTACTGGACATACATACTTACCAACTCGTGATTGCGATTCTTCATATTCCTGATTAGGAGACACCAGCATAAAATTCTAGTCCATATCATGTGGATTAAACTACATGACAGTTACTGCAAAATTTAACATCAGCAGCAATGACTCACCTCCGCTAAGAACTGGTACTCGCCACATGTGAGCCTAATCACTCCCTTCTCTGCTAAGGCCTTCTCTTGCTCTTGAGACAGTGGAAATACCTCCTGCTGCACAAATGAGGGCACTTGGAATGTGAGCTGAAAGCAGCCCTTCTCAACTTGACAGAGACGGAGCACACCTTGAGGTGAAATGTGGAGAAGTTCACTTAGTTGGCAACGGAATCTTTCAATTTCCGTCACAGTATAATTCTCATACCGCAAGTCCACTTTAACAAAAACATCCGCATGATCAGTTTCACTAACGGAACCAAACTGTGGCAGGCATTCATAGATCCTTCGTTTTGCATACTGATCAAACTGTTTCTTGTATCTCTGTAAATTGTCATTGTCTTGCTCTGTACCGTGCACCGTGATAATATGTTCAACGATGTGCCAGTTGAAAAATGAAAAATAGTCTGCGAGAACCAAGAAAACCTTTGGTACTGTGTCTGCTGTTTGCAATTCTTTGAAGTGATGGTGAAATGCTGGCATTTGTTCTTCTTTGTACACTGGATCAAATGCTCCCAGGGTCATTATATGTGACACTAACCTGGTTAATGGTATTTGTTGTTTTTCAAGGGACACTATTGTTGCTGACACAAGCTTCTGAAATTGCATCATAATCTCCTGAGACTCAAACCGCAGCCTTCCTCTCAGTTCCTGCTGCTGCTCATGGGTGAGTCCACTCAGGTCAAGGTAGGGAAAGGAACTTGCTGATGGGATGGGCTTTGGACAGCCCCTTTCTATGAAGCTAAAGAATGTGCACTTGCCACACCCACACCCAAATGGCGGCTTTTCACTGGCAGGCGGACTTGTACAGCTACTGTGCTCATTTGATTGGGTGTGTTCATCATGTTTAAGGTGAGAGTCCTTCATATATTCTTCTTGAGTTGTTATCCTTTGAGCTAGTAGAGGTATACAAGTTCCACAAAGTTATGAATGGGAACCTGTGAACCCCAACTGATTAGCCAATCCTTAGCAACCAAACACTACTACCTGGCTATGACTATGAGGCTAGTTTTTGAACACTTTTATATACAAAGTGAAGTTTGTGAGTAGCAAGCTATAAATCTCCACTCAATTCACTTCAGTCGCACTATGTGTCCAAAGGCAATCAAAATCAGCACAGTTCATGGATTTCTAGTTAATACGATTAATACCGTAGACACTCACTAGTACATCCCCTTCAACTATAAGTCCCCGTCCTTCTTTAAAACATCCCATGGTAAGATAAAGCTGGTTTGAAGCTTTTTATTAGTGAAGTTGAAACGATGCCAACTTCAGAACAGCAAGTGATCATGTGGAAGCTTTGCAATTGCATCATAATTATTGCCTGCTGACTATTGCTCAGTAAAATTGGGTGTTTTTGTTCCCTTCTGAACAGCTTGACATACAAAACCAGCGGCATTCCCTTCAACATTAAACCTGTCACAACCAGTGATGCTAGTTAAATTAACCTTTGCCTTTCTTTTGTAGAAAATATCAATGGACTCTGGAAATATCAGTTGCTGTTAATAACTGGTGCCTGGTAGAGCACTTACGTACCCCACACACTTGCTACAAACTGTGTTTCAAAAAGAAAGTAGTAGTCTAGTGTGTGCATGTTATGAATGGGCGTGACTGAGTCGTAAAGCCGTCTAATCATCTGTTGAGTGATTTTCTAATATTTTAGTTGACAGACTGACAGACTGACTGAAAAATGACCACAACTACTCCCTGATATGTGCATGCACAATATTGTTGACTATGCATAACTCTGTAGAGACATAATTGAAAACCCACTCACCACTTCAGAATCAAAGTAGTGCAGAAATCAAGAGGGTTACATACAATCAGAATTCAAAATCAGTAGGTCAGTGTGTACTAGGGTATACCTTGTGCAGCTGTGCCTTTGGGCTGACCCAGAGAAATGTCAGTTTTGTTTTCCTCCCATCCTTGGCAGTAAGTTTTTCGTAGCTTCTGGGCCAGGCAAATCTCTCCCACAAAGGGGCTCTCAACAGCTTTGATCAGATCATCCCAAGTTGGAGAGGGGTGGGTACCCTTCAGCCACTTTGAACACATTTCTGTCACACAATCAGTCAGGTCTGTAAACTGAGTTCTGATGGCATCCAGTGTGCCTACTGGCAACCCCAGCTCAACCCCAATGTGGTACCACTTGGCGCGGATGTCAAACAAAGCTCTCCTCACAGCAGCCAAATCATCGATTCCCAGTTGTTCTATAAAAAGTATCATATCCACAGTGCTCTATTAGCTAATCTAGCATATATCCCGTACAAATTATTGTTCTATGTACAAGTCATGACCTAGGAAACTCAGATGAAGATACTCATAGTTATAAAAAGCAGGATTACTCCAATTTGTGCTGTATATCCACAATACAGAACCAATTTGTATTGCACAAGGAATGAGGCTATATTCATTTACTGATCACATGCAGTACTCATGTACACCAGCAATATTCATCTAAAGTGAATCAAAACTCTAGATTTTTGCTGTATATAGTGATAAGAACTCTGAGTGCAGTGGAACATGATAATTAAGCTTATGTCTCTTGTACACTCCCCCTTCCCAGTAATTTGTACATGCAGAAGTGAAAACCTGTATTTGCACAAACATCTACCTCCAGGTCCCGGGTTTAGCTCCACATCTCCCGCTATCAGTAGAAGTACCACTGCCATAAAGCTACTGAGCACTCGAGTCACTCCACCATCCACTGTCTCCCTCACTCGAGAAGTAGCCTCACGCCAGTGGCAGCGTATCTTGCCACCCCCACCTCTGCCCTTCGGCTTGGACCAAGTATGGACTACGTACTCTAGTATCAGTGACAGAGCAATGACTGCCATGCAGCCCTTGACCATCAAGGGTGTGTCATTCATGACCTCCCTCACCCCCCAACTAGTCACTCCAGGCTCGTACAGTCGCCCATGACTGCTTCTCCACTTGATCTGGAGGGGGTGGCATATGCGGTAGTAGTAGAGCCCAATTCGAGCCCGCCATGTGGCAAGATCAATTCCCATGATCTAATACAATCTGGAGAGGATGTAAATTACTTAAATAAACCCAACAGACCAGACTCTCACAGCTAGATGGAAAGTCGCCGTATGTATGTACTAAGTGCTGCGAGACTTGTTTATAATACTACAAGATCACATACAGTGATAGGGCCTTATACAGAGCAGTATGAGTTGACTTACCCAATGATTGCAGGACCAACAGTATGTGCCTGAAGTTTAGTACGTAGGCTTGGTAAGAGCCCGGCGTGCGGTATAAATCGCACAACAGAAAGGCAGCCTCACGCCTCCAAACAACACCCACACTAGCCTCGTACTCGTACAGCAGTACTAGGGGTGGGCGATACGATACCACAATTATGCGATTTTTGAAATGGGTTCCTGTTGTTAGGATCAGTCTTAATAGCTCCATGAGGTTGCGTCATACAAATTTCACTTAGCTGGGAATTCCACTTGGGAATTCCCCGCGCCCAGCGCAACTTAGCCACTTCCGACCTGCATACATTTAGAGAGTATGCAGCATATCAAGGTAAATAATCATAATATGTTTGTAGAAGCTGTGGAGGGGGAAATGGACTGTACAGCTCAGAGCTGACCTGGCTAAGGCAACCCTAAATTCATGCACCAAGTCAAGGCAAGGGGCCAATCAGTGAATACATTTGCATGATGGCTTGAGATTACTCAGCTGACAGACTATACATAATTACAGACCTTATACAATACTAACTATCAAGTTGAAAAGTGAACAAATGATGGAATTGCAAGCCCCATCCAGCACATGCAGCTAGAGATCACAGGGCAACAGATGGGTCATGGGATGCCTAACCAGGCACTGGAAGTGAGAGTTGCCCAGAATGCTTGTTTGTCTTCAAATAAGCTGTCTACTTTTGCTCCAAGAAGGTTTCAAGAAGGTTTGTTGTGTGCAGCTAGGTAATGATTGGTAGACTTGTGTGGCATAGTCTTGACCGTGTACGTAAGTGACACAGTAGTAGAATCAAATAACCAATGTAAGTAATAAGTGGAGAAGGTAGATATTCCCTGGATATTTTGAGTAGCCTCGTTGCCAGGCCTTCCCACCATCCAGTTTTTGATTGCGATACTGTAAGTGATCAAAAAACTCTGGATGTGGGAAGGCCTAGGAATGAGGCTATAGTTTGAGCAGAGGCGGCGGAAGGTACTTGAGATTGGGGGGGGCACCGATGATGGTGTGTGCTAATGCTTGCCATTTGTGGAAATAGAATTTCGCTTTGGGTGACTTGAAAGATAAGGAATTTTTACAATAAATTTGATTGCTCGGAAATATTATCGCTGTTGTAAACTTTCTAGGAAAGTTATCACTGAGGAAATATCATTGTGGCCAGGAATTTTGATTGCTCATGGAATTTCAAAGCATTTATAAGTGCTTCCACATTTTCAATGATTTTGTCATTTCTTCCAAATTGTACCCCTTGCTGCAGTAGGGATACGTTTATGTACATCGACATCGAAATAAATTCTGCTACAAAGGCCACAGACTCTTCTTTGAGAGCTTCTGCTTCTGTGGCTATGTATTCATTCCCCAACTCTTTCCCATTTGATAACCTAGTGATTTACCCTTGTAGTAAGTCAAATATTCATTGTGGGCAACGTTAAACATCATACCGTGTACCAATTCTTTGCATCTACCTGTATCTATACATTTTCCTACAGTATAGGTAAAAGTCACTCACACGGAGCCACTGATCCAGGGGAATCAGACCTCCTAGGAGTGAGTGACTGGGGAGTCACTGACAAGGGTAGTCACTGACAAGGGGAGTCACTCACTCATTGAAACTGAGCAATCAAATTTTCTGGTGGTGATTGTGAGATATTGACCTTTGACTGTTATTAGATCTATATCCTGTTTTTGTATGTCTTCTTCTATTGTATATAGTTGGAAGTTGTAATATTTTTGGGAGTTGTTGTTCCGTAAAGTTCAGTCTATGGTCTCTGAAAGTTGTTGTCAAAAATAACTGCGTGCAAAGCACTGGTGGCCTCTAGTAGGCAATACACCACATATTTGGCGACGAGGGTGAAAACGAGAAGCCACATAGTCGGCGACGTGGTGAAAAGCGATGGCGACTCACGGGAAGATCGAGGAATTTGACCCGTCTCACGAAACATGGGCCACGTACGTAGAACGCCTGGAGTTCTACTTCATCGCAAATGGGATTGATGACCCAGTGAAGAAGCGGGCAGTGCTACTGACTGTAAGCGGCCCCGCAACATACAAGTTGATCCGGAACTTGTCGGCTCCCAAAAAACCGGCGGAAAAGTCGTATGACGAGTTAGTGGCTCTGGTAAAGTCGCACTACACTCCGAAGCCCTCAGTTATCGTGCAGAGGTTTCAGTTCCACAGCCGAACGCAAAAACCGGGAGAAACGGTTGCAACATTCGTAGCGGAACTGCGGCAACTATCCGAGTTCTGCGAGTTCGGCGCATCACTCGAGGACATGCTACGCGACCGGCTAGTATGTGGAATCGCAAGCGGCAGCACCCAGCGACGATTGCTGGCGGAGCCTGATCTAACGCTACAGAAGGCTCAGAACCTCGCACAAGCCATAGAAAGCGCGGACAAGAACGCCAAAGACCTCCAAGGGCAGCGACAGCCCCCGATGACGGCAGTAAATGCTGTGACGTCCAAACGAGGACCGCCGAGAGGAACTCGAGCACGCGCAGACACAGGAAGGTCTATGGAAATCTCATGCTATCGGTGCAGAGGGAGGCATGCACCTCGAGACTGTCGATTCAAAGACACTGTTTGTCACTCGTGTAAGAAGCGAGGTCATCTGGCCAGAGTGTGCCGCTCGAAGAGAACGCAAGGCACAGCTGCAGGTCGGTGCAGTAATAGCGGACAACAGCCGCAGCAAACGCACGCACTGGAAAGTGAAACACACAGCCCGGCAAGCGAGCAAGAAGCGTACACCTTATTCCCTGTGAACTCTCAGCGAGCCAGCCCGATCGAAGTCTCAGTGACAGTGGACGGAGTACCAATGACAATGGAGCTGGACACAGGGGCAGCTGTCAGTGTCATCAGTGAACACACGTACCATTCCACATGGCCCCACGATCGACCAGCCCTCCAACCATCCTCAACCAAACTGCGGACATACAGTGGAGAGGAGTTGGAAGTGATTGGCAGCATTTCCGTACAAGTGAGCTACGAGGACCAGCTGGAGGAACTACCCCTTTTAGTGGTTCGAGGCATGGGTGCCAGCCTGTTGGGTCGAAACTGGCTCCAAAAGATCCGCCTGAACTGGCAGGGGATACACCAGCTGCAGCAGACACCTGCACTTCAGGAAACCTTACAGAGGTATGCAGAGGTATTTGAAGATGAGTTAGGGGAGATCAAGGGCATGGAAGCTCAAATCGATGTAGACCCTCAGGCCCAGCCCCGTTTTTGCAAAGCCAGACCAGTTCCGTTTGCTCTCAAACACAAAGTGGAGGCAGAGTTGGATAGACTGCAGAAAGAGGGAATAGTCGAAGCCGTGCAATCAGCCGAATGGGCAGCACCCATTGTGCCGGTTGTTAAAAGTGATGGTTCTATACGCATCTGTGGAGACTATTGTCTGACAGTGAACCAGGCCTCTCGACTCGACTCATATCCTCTCCCAAGAGTGGATGAACTGTTTGCTACATTGGCGGGAGGAAAGACCTTTTCAAAGTTAGATCTCCAACATGCATATTTGCAGCTGCCACTGGAGACGAACTCCAAACAGTATACAACGATCAATACCCATCGAGGACTGTTCCAGTACAACAGACTACCCTTTGGTGTGTCATCAGCACCAGGGATCTTCCAGAGAGCAATTGACGGTTTGGTCAAGGGAATCCCTTATGTTGCTGCATACATGGATGACATCTTGCTGACTGGTGAGACACAGGAGCAACACCTGGCGAATTTGACTGCAGTGCTTGAGAGACTAAAGACTGCTGGTGTCAGGTTGAAGAAGCCAAAGTGTGTGTTCATGGCTAAAGAGGTGGAGTATCTTGGCCACAAGGTGAATGAAGCGGGAATCCACCCGACAGCTGATAAGATCGAAGCCATTCAGGAAGCCCCGCAGCCACACAATGTGACTGAACTCAAGTCGTTCCTTGGGCTTCTCAGTTATTATAGCAAGTTTTTGCCTAACATGTCAACAACCTTGTCCCCACTGTATGCCCTTCTCCAGAAGAACAGAAGGTGGAAGTGGAGTAAGGAGCAGCAGAAGGCGTTTGAGCAGGCCAAGTTAGCCCTACAGTCGGACACTCTCTTGGTTCACTACGACTCGGAGGAAGAGTTGACTCTATCTTGCGATGCATCCCCATATGGACTGGGTGCAGTGATTTCCCACAGGATGGAGGGTGGTGTGGAGAAACCGATAGCGTTTGCCTCAAGAACACTAGCACCAGCTGAAAAGAACTATTCTCAGCTTGAAAAGGAGGCGCTGGCTATTGTGTTTGCTGTGAAAAAGTTCCACACTTACCTGTACGGGAGACACTTCTTCATTTATTCGGACCATCAGCCCTTGAGCTACCTGTTGAATGAGTCGAAAGGAGTGCCAGCGATGGCTGCATCACGAATCCAACGCTGGGCCCTCATCTTGAGCGCATACGAATATACGATCACCTACCGCCCTGGAAAGGACCAAGGTCATGCAGACGCCCTCAGCCGTTTGCCACTACCCCAGACCCCGACAGTTGTTCCAGTCCCGGGTAACCTCCTATTGCTCCAGGAGCACTTGGACACAGTGTCGCCTGTGACGGCCAGGCAGATCAGAGTTTGGACTGATAAAGACACAGTCCTGGCCCAAGTGAGAAGATTCGTGCTCCACGGTTGGCCCTCTCAAGAACGGAAGGGAGAGTTGCAGCCGTACTGGAGGAGGAAGGAGGAGTTAAGTGTGCTAGATGGGTGTGTGCTGTGGGGAGCAAGAGTGGTCGTGCCACCACCTGGAAGAGAGCAGGTGGTCCAGGAACTGCACGAGACACATCCAGGAATTGCAAGAATGAAGGGCTTGGCCAGAAGTTACGTATGGTGGCCAAGTATGGATGCAGACCTGGAGGCCAAGGTGCGAGCCTGTGCTGAGTGTCAAGCAAGCCGACCCACACCAGCATCAGCACCGTTACACCCTTGGGAGTGGCCTCAGAAGCCATGGTCACGGTTGCACCTTGATTATGCCGGTCCATTTTTAAACAGAATGTTTTTAGTGCTTGAAGACGCACACTCTAAATGGTTAGAGGTTATTCCAGTCTCAGCTGCTACGTCAATGGTGACTATTGAGAAGTTACGAACAATTTTCGCAACCCATGGATTACCCGAAAGAATTGTTACAGACAATGGAGCAGTGTTTACAAGTGAGGAATTTGAGAACTTCCTTCATGGAAATGGTATCGTACATACCCGAACTGCTCCCTACCACCCCGCATCCAATGGACTAGCGGAGCGGGCAGTCCAGACTTTCAAGCAAGGTATTAAGAGATTGAGAGAGGGAACGGTTGAGACTAAATTGTCACGATTCTTGCTGAAGTATAGACTCACACCGCATGCGACTACTGGCCGTTCCCCAGCTGAACTGTTATTGGGTAGACAGCCAAGATCTCGACTAGACTTACTTCATCCAGATATGTCTGGCAGAGTGCAAGAGAGTCAGGCCAGACAACAGAGAGCTCATGATAGTCACTCTCGAGCAAGAGCATTCCAAGTAGGAGACCGAGTGTATGTTCGAAATTTCTCAGGATCTCGAGTATGGATGGAAGGGACTATTTTGGACAAGACTGGTCCAGTTTCATTTCGAATTCGTTTGTTAGATGGACGTATCTGGAAGCGACACATTGATCATGTCAGGATCCGGTACCCAGAGGACACGATTGCCCCCAACATGCCAGAGGCATTGGTTGGTCCTGAACAGTTGATGGCAAGAGATAATCAAGCTAGCCAAGGACAGTCCTCTGCTGAGGTGGTACCCCCAGTGAACGATCCTGGAGTCTCGAGTCAGTCCCAACCTCGCCGTTCAGAGAGAATACGTCGACCCCCAGAGAGACTGTGTTAATCTAGTGAGGGGGAGATGTGAGATATTGACCTTTGACTGTTATTAGATCTATATCCTGTTTTTGTATGTCTTCTTCTATTGTATATAGTTGGAAGTTGTAATATTTTTGGGAGTTGTTGTTCCGTAAAGTTCAGTCTATGGTCTCTGAAAGTTGTCAAAAATAACTGTGTGCAAAGCACTGGTGGCCTCTAGTAGGCAATACACCACAGTGATGACATTTTCTACAAAAAAGTTATGCTTGGCGATAAAATTTTCTAGGAAATATTAACACCGCAATAATATTTTCAAGCGATCAACATTACTGTAACAATGGATAACTGGAACATAGTCTAACTATCACTATCAACAGGTGATCCCCAAACAACTATCTTGATGTTAAGATTGATCCATCCTGGGAGTGGAATTACATGTAAATCCAAGATGATGCCTCCAATGGCCAGTGTTTAAGCATGAGGCTTTAACTTTGTTGATTCACGAAGATGCATGCAGTATTGACACAATACTAATGAATGGTTTGGAAAAGATGCATCATGCTACCATAGTATACATGCAGATTGATATGAACCTAAAAATGTTATCTATAAAGCATAGGCAATTATGTGAAACTGATAAGATAAAACTGAGCTGAGCACATTTAGACCCCACTTACCCTCAACAGACTGTGTATCAGCTTATCTCAGCAAACTTGAAAATAGAGCAAGGTAACAGCAAACTATATACTGTTAGTTTTCCCACGTACATTGGCTGCAGGTGGAGGTGGAGGCAAAAAAAATACCCAACTTCAGCAGAAGGATACCCAAATTCAGCGACAAGCCACAGAACTTCGAGAGAGGACTCTTCAACTCAACAGACAACTGAGAGAGCTACAAACACTGAGAGTAAGGAAATGGATATTCTACTGTATGGAAAGAAAATGACTCCATCCACCCATGCTCTGGTTATTAGGAGGACAGAGGAAGGCTGCAGGCAGAGGTGGAGGCTAAGGATGCTGAGATTGACAGACAGCAGAGAGAACTACAAACACTGAGAGTAAGGAAATGGACGTTCATATGAGTTAATATTTACAACTGCCACAACACCAAGCTATGTTTGGGTCCAATGTTGGAAAACTACACCACATGGCACCATTCTGTGTACTGTATCTGGTGTGTACCAGGCAAGTCAGGCATAGTCTCACATCGCCAGACTCTCTCTGGAGAGAGTCTGAGTCTGGCTCTGCACGAGACTAATTCAGGCATTTGACGCGTACAGTACAAATTGAGTTGATCAGTTGATTGGACTTCAACTTAATGTCAGTAGAAGCACAACATGGCTACATGCCATCCTCTGTGTGAGAGTGCTCGAGAAACTTTCACTGAATGATGCCGGCCTTGTTCTCAGGCCCTATGCCCAGCTTCCCATCGCTGGAAATGTGGCACCTAGCAGTGGGGGGACATTCTGTCCTGGCAGGGGGCATTTGGTCCTAAGACCACGCATACGGGCTAGTCCTAGAACCACCTGTCCAGGGGGACACATGGTCCTCCCACTACGTCATCACCTTCAATATTACAAATGAAAACAGAAAACGGCTGCCATGTTGGTGTACAATGAGATAGTAGCTTCGCGAATGGAGTGATATATTTATAATGCTTCTAGTATGTGTTGAATCAGACAAAATACCACTGCTTACCTGTAATCAATATTGCATGTACTGCTAATGACATACTGTACAAGTTGTATCCAAGATGATACAATTGCTATACAACCATTTTTATGGAAATATAATGCTCACCATCCCACTAGCCTCAGCCAAGCCTTCTCTCTCCCCTTATGGAATGGAAAGAATGTCAAAAGATGCCAGTGAGTGTTAAAAATGCCCAAGCAGTTGTGCTGGGCAATAAGGTCTACATTGGAGGTGGTAGCATGCACCCCATGCTACCACCCAGACTCCTTGTCTATGACTTCACTGAAGATTCGTGGGACATAATAGACACACCCATACAGTGGTATGCCTTCACCACCTACCACTCCAAGCTGGTGCTAGTTGGAGGTAGGGATCCAATAACTAGGGAGGCTACTAACGAGCTGTGGGTTTTGGATGAGCAATATCATTGGACCCAGCCCCTCCCTCCCATGACCATAAAACGTTATAAAGCATCTGCTGTGAGTGTGGGTGACCACCTCATTGTGGCTGGGGGGCAAGGTGGTAGTCATGACTGCCCTCTGGATGAAGTGGAGATGTATGATGGCCGCCAGTGGAAAAAGGTTGAGTCTCTTCCCAAACCGTGTTGGTGGATGGCTTCCACTCTCCATGGTGGAGACTGGTACCTAGGTGGTGGAATGGGACAGGGCAGTGAGGTCTACTGCACCTCCCTGGAGTCCCTGATGGTTACCTCAGAGAGAGATGGGCAGACATCGGTGTGGAAGAAGTTACCTGATGCACCTGTCAAACGATTTGCTACTGTCATGTTTAGAGACCAGCTGATGACTGTGGGGGGAGGGAGCCCCCTTGACTCAGCCCTTCATGCTTACTCCCCTAACACCAACTCATGGATGCATGTGGGAGACTTGCCTGTTGCCTGTCATTCCACTTGCACTGTAGTCCTCCCCACGGGAGAACTGTTGGTGGTGGGAGGAGAAAGTGAGTCTGGGCTATTACATTGTCCATTCAGAGCAAATGTTGGAGGTAAGTTGTTCAGGACAAGTACCTTGCTAAAATAGAATTCGGTTGCGCACTATTTATAGCATGTTATAGCTTGCACTACATTCTTCATTTATTTCCACAGTACCTTCATCCCCAACTGAACTTCCTGACAGCCAACAGGAGGCGGCTTTGGAGATCACTGGTATAATTTGTATGGTGTTAGGATGGATATATGATTTGAATCTTGTAGAACTAAGGGGGGTATATACAGAAATGCTTTGAATAATAAGCTATGTATATCCCATACAAAAACTGCAATAAATGCTGTACCACTGTCATACAGTTGTCTTCCACCATCATCATCATCACTTATTTTACTGTTTCCAGATTACCTGAAAGGGGTGGATGTCATTGCAGAGACCAGTGTCCTGATCACTAACGAGGCCCAGACCTTCAACTGGAAAGGCTATGGGCTGAAGCTCCACATCCCTCAGGGAGCCCTGCCAGCTGGCCTGGAGGAGTGTAAGCTCCTCATGAAGGTGGGCTTATCTGGCCAGTTTGAACTCCCTGAGAACACCTCCCTCGTGAGTGCAGTCTACTGGATAGACAGTGAGCCTCGACGTAGGTTCACCCAGCTCCTCACAGTTGAAATCCAGCATTGTGTGGACCTTGCTCTTACCTCAAAGCTGAGCTTTGTCCATGCAAAGTGCTCCCAAAAATACCTCCCTTATGAATTTGAGGAGGCTAAGGAGGAAGGAGTGTTTTCTACTGAGAGTGGCTATGGATGTGTGCAGCTCACTCACTTCTCCATATGGTCACTAATCTATAAGATGCTGGTGCCAGGAGTTCTATATCATGCAAGGCTCTACTACCTAAGGAAGGGGGTGAATCGAATAGATATTCACTTTGTCATCACCAAGGACCTCGAAACACATGCCACAGTAAGTTCCAAGTCACCATCCTCTTTATTCATTACTGTCACTTGCTGAATATTCGAGTATTTGTACAGGTCGTTGAACGAATGTACTCTGCCAAGGAAGCCACTTTTGAAGCAGAACTGCCAGTTGAGTTTGAAACAGATTGCATCTCACTGCAATTGCCTTCGGAGGAAGAGATTATCGATGGTGGATGGAGAATTGTTGCACTGTGTCACCCCGGGGTAAGGAAGTGTCATTCTCCTTACGCTGGTCTAAAGCTGAATTGTGATTAGACTTACTGACTCTGTTAACATTTAAGTCTAATGACACACTGAAAAACTACTCAGTTAAAATAACCTCTGAGTGGTTACTCCAGTTTCAGGGTTGGTGAGTACTATATACGTATGAAGAGAATTTACCATTCATCAATCCCCTCACAATTCCATTACGCAAGCAAAGGAGCAAAGAGTACTTGTCTGTGCTAGCTACTTGATGGAAACTGTGAGGGGGATGATGGATAGTTAATGAACCAGATAATAGCGAGCAGATGAATCATAAAAAGTGGTATGCATGTGCATTAGCTAGCAGACAAGCTATTCAATGAAGCTTGATGGAATTTTGAGGGAGCTGGATGGTGTTTATAATGTTCTCTTCATAGTATATACTCACCAGTTCAATGAACCCTGAAACTGGAGTAACCACTCTGTGAGGTTATCTTAACCAAGTATTTTTTGCAGTGGCAAGTATTAATTCTTACAGATCACTAAGAAGCAAGTGGACAATTTCACACCCGGCCGAGGGATTCCCTCCTGCCAGCTAGTAGCAGAGTGGACTGGGCAGGGCAGACCATCACGACTCAGTTATAAAGTGACACTTAAGGGTGCCAAGGAACCTTCCAATTTCTTTCGCATTGTGCATGGCTATGATGCAGGTACTTGGTTCCTTATTATGAACATGTTTTTTCTTCTAATAATGTAGTGATCTATTGTTCTCATGCAGCAAGACATCATTTAACATCAACATCCAGTGATACATCAGTAGAATACAGCCAGGGTATGTAACTGAGGCATCCTAACACCAAGTAGTTATTTGCCATAATAACCACTCTCTGCTAGCTAGACCTCATACCCTAATTTTGGTACTCTGTCCTTCCTTTCTATGTGCATAACAGCTCCTATACCAAACATTAAAGACTTGATGAAAGCCCTCTACCACAAAGTGGCAGACAAGTGGGAGCCTATTGGTATCCATCTTGACCTCCCCTCAGCCACCCTGAGCACTATTGCTACTGAGCACCCGAATGACCCCCACCAGTGCCTTATTAAAATGCTGAATATCTGGCTGAAGACAGTAGATCCTCTCCCCACCTGGTCTGCTATCATTGAGGCTGTAGAATTTCTAGGGGAGAAGCAGCTTGGAAAAGAACTCCAAGAAAAGTACTGTAAGCAAACATGCTGATACAATTTTGATTCTCTACTACTTGTTGTTTAGTTATGCCTTTGGTTTAGTTGTAGTTAGTTTTCACTTTGGTGTACTAGTTTAATTTTCATTTCCCACTGTTACAGATTTTAGCTATAGTTTCAGCTTTACATGTGTGTAATGTGGTGGGTGCTACTGCTTCCCAATTGTGATGTCTCATGTATGAGTCCATTCCATGTTTATGATCTACCTCCTGTGTGTTCCACCTGTACAAGCAGGTATTTGATGACCTTCATGACTCCTGTTATCTCTGCCGGTATTTCCTTCACAGGCAGTGAACAACCCATGATTGCCATGATTATCATCATATTCATTGGTTACACTGTATTCATTACCATCCCCATTTAGGGAGTGTTAGGTTACCATAACAACATCTCCAGACAAACAATCAAATCTATGTATATGAATTTAGAACCTATATTACAAGCAGGAATTTGATGACCTTCATAACCCAGTACTTCCTTCACAGGAGGTCAGTAACCCATGATTGCCATGACTACCATCAAACCAGAATATTACACTGTATTCACTTCAATTACTATCCATATAGGGAGTGTTGGGTTACCATAGCAACATCAACAATCAAATCTAGATCTGTAGTATATCAATGCATAATTATGTAATTGGAATGACCTAAGCAGGTCTGCATAGAGCTTGGAGCTCCAGCCAGCCAGCCACACACACACACACACACACACACACACACACACACACACACACACACACACACACACACACACACACACACACACACACACACACACACACACAATGTAATTCCATTCATGAGATGTTAGAGTTTATAACCTCATTCCCAGGTCAATACCCAGTTTCCTGGAATGGCCTGGGAATGAGGCTACTTAATATTCAGGAGTGTCCTTTAAATGGGGTTCCACTGTACATGTTGGATGAAATGGTCTGGGAACAAGACTAATGTGATTGAAGAAAACGAGATCACAAGTGAATGGATATACAAGTTCAGCTTGCAAGCCAATATAGTTGCCCTCCTCTCTCTTTTCCTCACTGCTGTTTGCTGGCCATGGCTCTTCGTTTGAGCAGCTTCAGTCGTACTTTCTGCATATTCTTCCCTGCCAAGTGAGCATATACACTGTGAGGTAGCAACCCCAGAAAACAACCCTGCAGGTGTGCGTGTGTGGGAGGATGGAGGGGGAGGAGCAACAGGGATGGGTGGAGGAGGCTGGGGATACTCGATCCTTCCTGCTTACTTTATTATCATTATTACTACAGAAATATTAAGCAAATCGTGTGTGTGTGTTGTTTATTACATAATCACATGACTGTGCTTTAGTCAATAGTTAGTTGTTAGTTGCATGCAAAAACAGCTAAGTTATATTTTTATATAGTAATAGTTATAGTATAACTAAAACAACATTGCTAGTAGCCTCGTTCCCAGGCCCCGCCCAGCTTTCCGTCGCTTGCAGTACGGAAAAGCGGTCGTTCACGCGTGGGGAGAGTCTGGGAACGAGGCTACATTGCTAGTAGGTTGGTAGATGATGGAGGGGAATTATTTAGAAGGGTCTTGGATAATGTCTGTCTGAGGCTGCAGTGTTTGCAAATCAAAAACACTTGTTCTGAACTAAGAACGCAAAACACTTCCCTCAGCCGGATACTCCCCCTCTTTGTCTTCCTGGATGTTGTGTCACTTTTGTGTTTATTGTATTGTGATGTCATCGTCCCCATCGGACTGTGTGTGCAGAGCCACAGAGGTGGTGGGAAAGACAAGTTAGTGAAGTTTGTAACAAACATTTTCATTATTCATCATGGACACTTACCTGCACAATGATTCCTCTAGAACCATATTCACTTCGCAAACTGTCAGAAAAATAGTTCACAAAGATCTGGCAAAGCAAGTAAAGGTCAAAGGTTAGACATGTACTGTACAATGGATTGAGAGCTTGGGTAGCAACAGCCTCATTCCCAGACCATGTGGTAGGACACATGGTCTGGGAATGAGGCTAGAGTAGTGGTTGTTCATATGTATATGGAGAGTACTTCTTATCGAAAACTTGTTTGCTGAAACATGACTGAATTCTACTTGATTGTGTTCACGTATCTCCCTAGCCTTGTTTCCAGGCCTCCACCATTTTTGCCACTCTTCCGCTCCCGCGTATTATTGTGAATGCAAGCGGAAGATAAACGAAGAAAGATGTTATGTACAAGTCACTAGCTTTCAATATTACGCACAAGAGTATGGGTGTATATGGAGGGTGTGTGTGTGTAGTTTATGAGATGTGTGTGTGTGTGGGTGTGGGTGTGGAGGGAGAAGGGTGTGTGTGGAGGAGGGGATAGAGTGACTCCATGTACCTTGGATGCAGTGTACACCGCCAGCAGAGCGCAAGGACCAAGAGCGCCAATGGTAGACAAGTTTACAATAATACCACTTTTTCTGTGTAGTGTGTGTGGAAGGGGAGGGTGTAATGTGTGTGGGGAGAGGGTATGGTACGCATGGAGGGGAAGGTGCAGTGTGTATGTGTGGAGGAGATGGTGCAGCACTGTCTCACCTGTCCAACATCCGAGGCAGAAGCATATGAGTCATCTGTGAAAATACCATGAGAGCAAAACACATGCGCTGCCTGACGCACAAACCAAAGTGTGTATGAAAAGTTGAAGATGAAACTCTAACCTGTACGGTGGCTTGGCAGTTCAGTTCCACTACGTTGCGACACCACTGGGTACGAGGATAAGACAAAAGAAACATACCATGGAAACGTACAGTGTTCAGGTAAATAAGGGAGATTTCACTTCCAATAATGATGTGTTGAATTAATGTTGGTTTCTGTTAAAAACAGTATGCGCAATTAAAAGTAACATTAAGGTATGTAAGTTTCCTGTACATGTTCAGCTGAGCAAGGTAAATTGAATGTTTGTTGCTATGAACAATGATCCCACTGGGATCATTGTTCATAGCAACACTGCAGTCTTGTTTTCAATTCCAATGTCAAGGTCCTGGAGCTCCTCATCCATACAGTGGAACCCCTACTATGAACAACAATCCTGTTTAGCTCAACATACTTCCTAGCAACACTGCAGCCTCATTCTCAGGTGCCCATTCTCTTCAGTTTACATTCCCAATAATACATGAAGCGAAATAGCCAATAAGAGTGTGCCCAAACAAGAGCGCACAATCACGATCATTCTTGTTATTTGGTTATGATAGCAACAGTTGATGTGCTAGCCATTTCAAGATTTTGATGCTAAGCAACCTGCATTGCCTAGGTAACCATAGCAATCACTGTGTACATCATACCATTTCATTGACTTGGAGGAAATATTCAGGATACTCATAACTAAGACCAACATTGTTGACTGTGTGTGTGTGTGTGTGTGTGTGTGGTGGGAGGGGGGAGGGGGGGAGGACAGCTGCAATGAATGCATGGATAACAAGAAATAAATAACTGACAAATGTACAGGTCTGATGATGACAGATTCCCATGACAGATCGCCTCCTCTCACTCCCTCCTCTGCAGGAACGCTGCTGCAGTGGTGGGTATAGTGCTTGTGCTCAGACTGTTGGTGAAGCACATTTACTCACTCCGTGGGGCATCTCACGAATCAACCTCAAGAAATATGGACCATGGGCAGGTGGGTAGGTCAGTTCCCATGTTTTCATTTCACTGCTGGTCCGATTCCCATGTTTCCATTTCACCTCTCATTCCAGTGGTGACGGGAGCGTCTGAGGGTATAGGAAGGGGCTATGCACTGGAGGTAAGTATGACATCACTGTGTGTTACTGTGTCGTCAGTTACACACATGATTTGAGGGTTACTTCATTTCCAGCTGGCCAGACGAGGGCTGAATGTGGTCATCATGAGTCGCTCTCAAGACAAACTACAGAAAGTGGCCGACGAGATCAGTGAGTTGGCTGTCAGCAGCTGCATCTTTGTCTTCTCTCCTTTCCTCCCACACGACCCTGTCACCTCTCTCACCCCTCTCTCACCCCTCTCTCACTCCCCTCACTCCCTTCCTCCAGAGGAGAAGCACAATCGTGAAGTTTGCATCATTCCAGTTGACTTCTCTGATGGTCAAGAGATCTACCCTCGTATAGCTGAGGAGCTCCAGGATCTTGACATTGGAGTTCTTGGTAAGGCTAATAACACCTTCCTCAAGCCCTTGTCCCTGCTGTGTAGCTGGACTCATCCCACATGTTTGTGTTTTTAGTAAACAATGTCGGCTATATCCACGAGTATCCAGTGTACTTTGGTGAAGTGCCGGAAGAGGTAAGTTGTGCACCAGTTTGTCAACAAACTGCATTATGGAACTCACTTCATATTTTAGTGGCTGTAATATGGCTTGTAGTGTTTGTTTCCATAGTTGCACAACAAGACTGTTCAGATCAACTGCCACACAGTAGTACAGATGAGGTGTGTGTAGTGTGAGCAAACAATCATACATGATAATGCTATACCCACTGTGATTCCTCCCCCCTCCACCTCCTCACCCCATCTCCTCCCTCCTCCCCTCCATCCCTCCCCCCCTCCCTCTTACAGATGACCCGTATGTTGCTGCCAAAGATGGTCGTGAAGTGAGCGGTTTCTTTCTTGATCTCTGTTGCTTGTCCTCCATACTCACTAGCTTAGAACCTTCACACACACACTCCCCCATTCCTCCTCCATATCAGACTTAGCCTGGTTCCCAGGCCTTCCCTGCCTCCAGGCTTTTGATCACTTTCTTTTGTTTTACATACTGTGTACCATCCTCTCTCCCTCCCATCCCACATTACCTACGTTCAGGAGATGTGGGGTGATTGTAAATATCTCCTCCGGCGTGTCAGACCATCCTCTGCAACTGAACAGCGTCTACAGTGCTACCAAGGTGATCCCCTCATGCAAGATTGACGTTTCCTAGCGAGTAGTAACTCCACCAAAGTATGCCCTCATGCAAGATTGATGTTTCCTAGCGAGTAGTAACTCGATATAAAGTTCCTAGACCTTTTCTAACCAAGTTGTTGTATGGGCTTCAGTTGAACTCTAGTAGGCACCCCACAATAGCAGACATCTAATGGACACTTCCAAAAATCCGGACTGTCCTTCAATACTTAAGCAACCCCTAAAGAGCTAGCAAACACCCCACCGCTCTGTATATATAACTTTTTGCACCCCAACAGATGCAGATCATATTTAACCCCGATTTAGTTGACACTCATCGACCTTTTCAGCAAGATTGTCCATGCACTGCCGTGCTGAAGTTAGCAACTTGACATTAGCACTGGTACCCATAGTACTAGCCTCTGCTTAGCCTTCCCCACCAGCATAACAGCAAGGGAAGACTCTGAAAATGTAGCCATGTTGCGCTCAACAGTCCAATTACGCAGTACCACGCCTACTGAAAATATACCGGAAGCCACTGAGTTAGGGACACCTCGCTATAAATTGTTCACTCCTGATGGTGTCCACCGTAGAGGGGTTCCACTGTAGTGTAAGAAGTGTAAGGACATCTGGTTGCTATGCAATAGCACACAAGTCTGGTATGAGGTACAAGAAATCTCCAATTCAGTTGTGTAATTACCATCATTTCTTCATCCTCCCTCCTGCAGAGTTTTGAAACCCATTTCTCTGATGCTCTGCGTAAGGAGTACAGCTCAAAGGGAATCATTGTACAGGTGTGTGTGTGTAAGCACAGTGAAGACTTTAAACAGCAGTGTCTTCTTGTACACGGTCATGCTCCCTATTATCTTCATACCCACCTCCTCTCCTCCCACCTCCTCTCTTCTCACCTCCTCACTCCCACCACCTCTCCTCCCACCTCCTCTCCTCCCACCTCCTCTCCTCCCACCTCCTCTCCTCCCACCTCCTCTCTTCTCACCTCCTCACCTCCTCTCCTCTCACCTCCTCTCCTCCCACCTCCTCTCTGCTCACCCCTGTCCCATCTTTCCAGGATGTTAAGCCATTTATGGTTGCTACTGCAATGATCCGTGCAGCAACTGGAATAAGCAGTTCAAGGTTCGCTCCGGATCCCGTCACCTATACTCGTGCTGCTGTTGCTACCATTGGTATCCAACATACCACATATGGTTACTTCTACCATGCACTGCAGGTGGGGATCTCTGTTTCCATGGTTACAGATCTTTCAGTCTTTTGATTGGTTACACATTACATATACATGTAACTACATTTTTGTATATATATATCTATAGTACTATACGCTCATAAACGGACCCTACACACATGCACATCCCTCATACACTACATACACACTCTCACACACTACATTTGCCCCCTCTCCCCCCCCCCCCCACACACACACACACACACATAGGGCTATATAGCTTGCCTGATTCCAGATTAGCTATTCAACGCTATAACATGGAAGCTCTTACTAGCTGCGAAGAAGAGGTACCTGAAGAAGAAGGCGAAGCAGAGCTAGATCACCTCTCAACTGGAATGGTTGGAAGTTTAACTGTAAACACATGAACACAAGTAATCCTATTTGAGTTTTGTTTTTGATTGCTTTTGCTATTTTTTATTTTTATTTTTTTGCATGCAACACTTTTTGAAGCACACTGCAGTCACTGACTGCCATTAGAAAATGTTTGTTAGCGGACGCTGTTCCAATGTAGCCTTGTCCCCAGGCTCTCCCCATACTGCCAGCGACGGAAAGTTGGGCGGAACAAGACTAGTTCTCGTGCAAAATTTGAAAAGTTGTAACTCTTCTCTCTTTTGGGGTGTCTCTAATCATTGGAATGGAATATGGAATGGTGGAATGTAAACAGTTCCCAAGGTTTTATAACAATCAGAGTCTTACAAGGTAGCTACCTGCTACATTTCTTGACTGGCAATTTAATTGTGATGTTATACTGGAAGTCTTGGGACAATTATGGCAAAGCACTCTTGTTCATTACAATCTACATTTTGTGAGTGCAGCAGCATTATTAGTCTCATGCCCATCCCATGATGCATGTGTGTGTGTGGGGACTGGGGATGAGACTACAGCGTAATGTAAAGTGCTTGTTGTTGAACTCGAGCTAGGTAGGGTAAAGATTACTTATAGCACAAAATGTGGTCATGGCTACTGCATGGTAATGCTTAATACTAACATTTATGCTCACTCATGATAACTGCAGAACAATTGTTAGACTGCACCACATAACTTAGATGGACACATGCATCAGGCCACTTACAAAGATCGAATGTGGATGGCCTGGGAATGAGCTCAAGGCTACGTACATGCACATGCCCCTGCACCTCTGTGGAACAAAAAAGCAGCTAGCTAGGGAGGGATCGAGTGGTACAGCAATTTGTGATATTACAACAGAGGTCCCAACACAAAAGTCCACGTCTTGTTCATATTATAGACAATATCTTCAACAGTGCAACAGATATATTCATACGTACATTGCTTGATCCTTGTCGAACTGGATCAGTTGGAATATGTACATGTGGCACTGGAAACAACACCGGAATTGATATCCTATTCACACGCCCAACCTTAACCTGGATTCCCATGCAGTGCCATGTATTCCTGTTGAGGGTGAAGCCTAACATTAGTGTGCCCAAATTATCTACATGGTATTGCCATATATGCATACTGCAGGATAGTTAATATAACACAGATGGATGCATGCATTAAATTTGAACTTCACTCTCTTTATGAAAACTACAAAGTCATGATATTATTATGGTCTGATAATGAGTATGATGGATGCACAACCTTACAATAAGCAAGTATATTATTTTAGAAGACATGACTGGACATAAGGTGTATATGTATGTGCATAACTTGATTCAATGAACATGATGTGTCGCAAAATCCAAGCACATGGCCAAGGACAAGGCCATAACCACACAGTATAATTAGTTCCACACAGTAACAGCTGCCATGTCCATTCGCGTAGTCCACTGGCCATTATGGTCTTGTCCTCCAGCAACAAGGATCTCCCCACTTGGTAACAGACAACAGGCACAGGATGATCGTGCAGTAGGTAAGTCTCCAAACTTGGTCCACACGTTCTTCTCCTGGTCGTAGACGTGGATGGCTGAGCTATGTTGGCAACCTAGGCTTTTTCCTCCCACTGCCAACAGAGATCCATGGACAGCGATGGCCGTACAGTACTCCAGCGGGGCGTCGGGGAGTGTGCGCCACTGTGTAGGTGGCTTGTCAGTTTGTGTAAGAGCTGGGAGGGACACACTGAGTACTTGCTTCCACAGTGTGCCACCTAGAAGGTACAACATATCATGTACAATGGCAGATGACATTTGACTGCAGTTCATGGGGAGTGACATTGTTGTGATGGAGAGCCACTGACTATGGCTGACAGATGTGTTGAGGATTTCTACTGTAGCTAGGTCACCACCATCCCACCCACCTGCCACCACCAGATGGTGGTGGTAAGTGGATACAGCTGGTTGCTGACGAGGTGTGTTCATTGGAGGGTAGGGTTGTTCCCAGCTCCTCTGTGATGTAGAGTACACAGCTACAGCATCTCTTGTCCTAGGCGCATTAAGGGTGTACTTATCTCGAGTGGGTTTATCCTGACCACCAACTAGCACAAGCTGGTTGTTGAGTTCAGTCATAGTGAAGCCCCAATATAGATATTCTGGTAGTTTAGACCACTGTTGTGTTTGTGAGTCATATTTGTGTATGACAGAATTGTCATATCCGCTGTGTGTCATATAAACAAATGTGTCTACTGTTACTGAATATGGGTTGCACAGTGCTATTGGCATATCTGGCAGCCTCCTGCACGTCAGTCTCAGCTCACTAGGGGAGCATAGCTGAAACAGAGGAACCACAGTAATGAACATTGTGCCATATCCCTACAAGCAGTTAGTCAGTGTATTGCTAATGCCGCACAACAGAGATTGGGAACGAGGCTAGTGAATAGCAGCAGTTGCTGCAATTGTTAGTGTAACCCAAAATGACAAAAGACACACCTTACAATAGCCTTGTTCCCAGGCCCCACCCAGCTTTCCGTCGCTTGCAGTCTCGTTCGCGCGTGGGGAGAGCCTGGGAACAAGGCTACCTTACAAATGCAAGGTCAAAAATGTGAAATTCCCTGAAACTTTGTAGAGCCAAACTAATTACTGTAAGTCTGTGCAGAGTTTGGCATGTAGATAAATTGATGGTTTATCAAAACTCATACAGTACATTAGGTCAAAGGTCAATTCACCTTTGGCTTCTTAGATGGAGACTGTATTGCAGCTACATTCTCATCTCTGGAGGTCTGTATACATGGAAATGCATTAACAACTCAAAATACATGTTCCAATAATGTACTTACTCTGCTCTGTCCTCCTAACAGCCAGAGCATGCATGGGGGTGTCACTATCTTTCTAGTGTTGTTTTAGTTACTGGTTTTCTATTTTAGTTTTAGTTTTAGTTGTTTTCATCCATGAGACTAGTTTTAGTTTTAGTTGTTTTCATCCATGAGACTAGTTTTAGTTTTAGTTGTTTTCATCCATGAGACTAGTTTTAGTTTTAGTTGCTTTCATCCATGAGACTAGTTTTAGTTTTAGTTGTTTTCATCCATGAGACTAGTTTTAGTTTTAGTTGTTTTCATCCATGAGACTAGTTTTAGTTTTAGTTGTTTTCATCCATGAGACTAGTTTTAGTTTTAGTTGTTTTCATCCATGAGACTAGTTTTAGTTTTAGTTTTAGTTTTAGTTATTTTGCATCTCAGAAGCAAGTTTTAGTTTTAGTTTTAGTTGGGCACTTTAGACTTAGTTTTAGTTTTGATTATAGTTATTTGTAGGAGAACAAGAATATCTTGGATCTAAAACAGGTTTTTCTGCATATACTAAATACTGTTGTGCGTCGTTCCCAGAATGACATCCACTTTCATGTCTTGGAACAATATTTAGTTTTAGTTATAGTTATTTTGCATCTCAGAAGCAATTTTTAGTTTTAGTTTTAGTTATTTTGCATCTCAGAAGCAAGTTTTAGTTTTAGTTTTAGTTCAATTACTAAAAGTGCTAACCTGTTACTAAAATATATTTTAGTTTTAGTTTTAGTTAACTAAAACAACACTATTAATAATCTTTCCTACAGTAGAACATCTATTTCCTTACTCTCAGTGTTTGCAGTTCTCGCTGTTGTCTGTTGAGTTGAAGAGTCCTCTCTTGGACTTCTGTGCCTTGTCGCGCATCCTTCTGCTGAAGTTGGGTAACCATCTCTATCTACAGTGAGTGTAAGTAGCTATTACAATGTATACAATAGTCACACTTTCAGTGCTAATATCAGTGCATGAACTAGAAGCTATATACCCTCTGTGATTTTAATTCTTGCTGCAGTCTCTCAATTTCAGCATCCTTCTCCTGCAGTCGAGCCTCTGTCGCTACCCTGTGAGAGTCTGTGGTTCCTGGCCATGGTGCACAAAAAAGGATCTGAATACGTTTGTGCAATACTACTATATACCAACATGGCTTTGTTCTGGACTTTCAGGTGATGTATGAACATACACATACACCATACACAAAGCTATACGTAGTTACATCACGAGATGCAAGTTATCTTAGTTTTGGGCATCTTGGAGTGTGGTTTAGACTTACCTTTCAGAAGGTGACATACTTTCTCGGCAATATCTGCCTTTGCTAGTTGTAACAGAACTTCTACCAGCTTCTTGTAGGTTGCTCTAAAGCACCATTTGCCCTTCCATTTCTGAAGTGCTTTTAGCCTCTTATCTTGCTCATCTTTGCCTTCTTGTTCAACATCATCCAGGTCATTTTCACTGAGCTCTAAGTATGTTGCAACATTTCGCCATGAAGTCAGGAAAATAGCTATTGCACGAAGGTGATCATCACTGATGGACGCATTGAGTTTCTCAGGATGTATACCGACTTCCTCCAACAGATCCTCCAGTGTAATTGCAGCCATTGCCTGTAATACACTAGTTAGACTCTAGTGGAAGAGTAGAGTGATGCATGTGCTGACATCCAGAGTCATGTGACACTTGAGTTGTGTAACATAATACAGTCTGTAAGGTATACCGTATATGGAAAGAAACAAAGTTGTTGCAAGAACGTACGTATAATTTTTGAAAAATGTTTTATTTGTCAAGTTATATGTAAGGAATGAGAACACTTAGATCCCAGCACAAACTCAAGAACTCAAAACCTGAGGCTTCAGAATGCCAGTCACATGCTCTTACCAACCGAGCCACTGGAACTGCCTGTAAAAACATGCCATCTATCCTCTGCTCCAATGTCAGAGCTCCAGTGGCTCAGCTGGTAAGAGCATCTGACCGACATTCAGAAGACCAAGGTTTGAACCTAGTCTTGCAAGCCACACCCTTCTCAAAGAGCTGCAACCATCAAGTTGTCGCCACGGCAGAAACGTGCTGTGACCAATGAGATCCGTGCTCTTCATACGTTGTCATGGAGTAGCAATTATGTCATGTGTTTAGCAGATGTCAGCATTTTATCACAGATATTATAGGCTAGTCTATGATTTTATTATCTAACCGCTGTTTGATAATTGCATTTCACGGCGACAACTCGTCAGCTGCAGTGTGACCAGACCCTTCCTTTCTGCGAAGGGTGTGGCTTGCGAGACTAGGTTTGAATCCTGGCTGGATGTCAATGCTCTTCTCGTGTATGCATACATACAGTAAAGTAAGCTATTATTCAGACTGTAGTGTATGTCAGTCAAAGGCAGTGCGTGTGTATAACAACACTATTAGTTTCGTGCCCAGACTGTTTTCCCTCCGCGTGCAGAAGGTTTTCATGTTAGATCTAACATACACACTCGTTTGACAGTTTTCTTACGCTCGATCTATCCTCCAGTACAGTCAGTAACGATCAGGAGCCCAAGCACTCGACACTCCCACTGGCCCACTGCCGCACGACTAGTAAAAGCTCCGCCCTCTTCAATGACTTCATCTCGAAATTAACGAGTAACAAAGGTCAGGCCTAGTCTGGCGAAGCTAGACCCAAGCGCGCAGCGCGAGGGTCTGGTCTAATGCCTATACCTGACCTGTCCCCACTGCAAATATATTGCAGCTCCAATCAGATCGCAGAACGTCACGGGAATGTAATAAGAACATCCGGATGATAACGTCATAGCTTTGAATCAAAGCGCAAAGGCTGCTTACTAGCGACTTTAGGCTACCATAGCTTGAAAGAAGAACAGCTAAAGTTAGCAAACTACCTTCCTGCAAGAGCGTGATGGCATCGCTGTTCTTCCGAAGGGCTAAGGGAAGTGTCTCCGCTTGGCTCCTTCCCCATCCGTTTGATAAGGTCAACCCTGGGAGTTTACCGCCAGTATTGACTACTGACAAGGCCAAGATATCGTACTGCTTGTCAATAGCGTTTCAGACGCAGGCAGAAGGGCTGTACATCGATTCCCGCATTACAATGACATTCATAAAGCTGATTGCCGAGCGCATTATCGCGAGGCTCTGAATGAGGGATCTATTCTCGCAATGTACGTGCGTACGTATGTACGTGCGTACGTATGTACGTACGTACGTGTCGGTCACGCTTAGGAATGTCAATTTGCGGTACCGCTTAGGAATGTCAATTTGAGGTCACGCCCAGGCAGGATATCAGATACCACGTGCATTACACGACGACGTTGGGACGACGTTTTTGGCGACGGAGGACGGGAGGACAGCGCGGCTGGGCCTTCGCAACGTACGTATTTGGCTGAGTCAAGTGCAGAAGCGAGTACTGAACGCAGCCGACGGCTAGCGACTCTGACAAAGAAAAAAAACAAAGAGGTCAGTCCACAGTAGAGCAAGAAGAGAACAAGATAGAGTTCAACAGTAGAAAGCACGTACTGGAGATTCTTCACAAGCCAGGTATTTAGGCTCACTCTTCACGTTGTACTGTTCTTTGGGCTCCCACTATACTAAACGAGCAACCCCTGACACCTGCGCCGCGCGCCCCATCCGCGCATGGCGCTTGAAGCGGCGCGAGGCATCATACGCATGCGTACTCCTAGTAATTGCCGAGCGCATTAGCGCGAGGCTCTGAATGAGGGATCTATTCTCGCAATGTACGTGCGTACGTACGTGTCGGTCACGCTTAGGAATGTCAATTTGAGGTCACGCTCGGAATGTCAATTTGCGCTCACGCCCAGGCAGGATATCGGATACGTACATTACACGACGAAGCCAGGACGACATTTCTTGCCGACGGAGGACGGGGAGAACAGCGCGACTGGCCCTTCGCAACGTACGTATTTGCGGAGCGAAGTGCATAAACGAGTGCTGAACGCAGCCGACGGCTGCTGACTCCGGCTGAGACAAAACAAAAAAGCAAAGAAGTCAGCCCACCGTAGAAAGCCAAGAGAGCGACAGAAGAACAAGAAAGAGTTCAAAAGTAGAAAGCACGTACTGGAGATTCTTCACAAGCCAGGTATTTAGGCTCACTCTTCACGTTACCGTTGTTCTTTGGACTCCACTATACTAAACGAGCAACGCCTGACACCTGCGCCGCGCGCCCCATCCGCGCATGGCGCTTGGAGCGGCGCGAGGCATCATGCGCATGCGTAGTCCTAGTAACCACTTATTACACATTCCAGGATACACAGGTCAGGTATAGGCATTAGACCAGACTAGGTCAGGCCCGGGACCCTATATACATGTAGGGTAGGTTCCTAGTCTTACACTTTTCGCCGGCGGGCGCGAAAAATGCGGTCTGAGAACGAGACTATCTTACACTCTACATGATTGTATTACACTGCAAATGAAAAGGCATTAAGAACAATTATTGTTGTCACTGAGAAATTGGTGAATGGCTGCCAGCTGAGAGTTCATCCATTCCTGCTTGGCAGTCTTGAGGTAGCATCTCTTGCACTCAAGAGTGATTTCCACAATATCCAATCAAGTAGCCACACCAGAATAGACTTGCCAGATAAACCCATGTGTGAGGGGGAATGTGTGCAGTGTGAGAGTGTGTATGTGTGTGAGGGGGAGTGTGTGCAGTGTGAGTGTGTATGTGTGTGAGGGGGAGTGTGTGCAGTGTGAGAGTGTGCATGTGTGTGAGGGGGAGTGTATGCAGCATGAGAGTGCATGTGCATGTGTGTGAGGGGGAGTGTATGCATTGTGACTCAGACTCTGAGAGTGTGCACGTGAGGGGGAATGTGTGCAGCATGAGAGCATGTGTGTGAGGAGGAGTGTGTGCAGTGTGACTCTGAGAGTGTGCATGTGAGGGGAATGTGTGCATTTGTGTGAGAGTGGGACATGAAATGCATTCTGAGGCCCCTAAGCAGCTTTCTGTCGCTTGCGGCAGTATGGTAAAGCAGGAGAGAGCCTGGTATCTTTTCTCATGTGTGTGACATCATGCAGGATGGTGATTAAGATCGTGTATGGTTGTATTGTGTATGGGCACAGTTGGGCTCAGAACAGCAGGAAGAACAATTCCAGATAGCTTACCTCATATCCTGCTAGCAAGGGGCAACTGTCACACAAGCACTATGTGAAAAGTGCTGGCTGTTCTGAATATGTACTGCAACGGCCTATAGGAGTGAGGCTAACATCCCATCTACTATATTTAATAGACTCCGTGGGATGTTAGTGGAATGTTAGTGTATATGCTTGCATCACCTGTTACCTGATTCACACTCTAGAATTGCCCACGGTGCTGGGTTTGCTGTCACCACACCCAGTGAGGCATGACAGCTCCACTCACAGTCTATATTCTCTGGGTGCCGGTTATAGACTTGGGTGAGACAGTGGGTGCCACCCCACTTAGCCCAGCATCTGATCACAGCATGATGCTAGTCAAACTGGAGGACCCATCCTTCCTACCCCCACTAAATTTCAAATGGGAAGGGTTAGCATGAGCAAGTAATGTTTTTTTATTCTAGTGTGTGTTAGCATATGAAGTTTTTAGCACACTGATACAGTTTAGTATCAGTGACTGTGTTGTTTTTTAGCTGACAGTGTCCTCAGATGTTGATGAATTCCTGGCTTGTAACTATACTCTGATTCTTAAACCTAGTGTCTTTTGAGAGCGCAAGCTCAATCAGCAAGTTTTGAGCTTAACTGGACAACAATAATGAAACAGAGGCTCATGATTGTAATACGACTCACAGTAGACAGGTTTCCTAGGCTGTGACTTTCTGTTCTGAAAAGGAAGCAGTGAGGGCTGGTATATTTTCTCACCAATGGTGACCGATTAGATGTACGTAGAATATTTTTAGCTGTTTACTATATTGTATATAATTAGATGGCAATACCAAACCAACAAAATTTTCGTTACAAAAGCTTCTTCATGTTCTTGCAGTTGGGTGCAGGATGTTGCATATATGACAAGATCAAGAGTGCACACAAGGCAGACATACTGGTAGCACCAATATTCCTCTTGCACAAATAGTGCAGCAAAAAATGTGAATGCACCAAGTAGAACTCAGACCTTAGTCTTGTTTCATAAAACAACAATTTAACAAAAAAATACAAATGCAAGTGCGACTAAGACTACATTTTTATTTCATGTGTTCATATATAAAGTGCTCCTTGTTTTGTTAAACACAAAGTAGGGTAAAGTATACTTCTGTAGTTCATATCATTTGAATAAGCCTACTCATGATAATTACAGTAGTATGGTATTACAAAAAACAGACCACATACAAAAAGTATGTGAACTGAGAATGAGGCTAATACATGCATAGAGGGATAAATTATGAATACACAACCTCACAATAAGCACGAGTAACATGTACTTAATTAGGAAACTCAACATTGTGTGTATGTGCATACATAACTCGTCCCTGGTGATATCACGCAGTTAGTCCCATACAGTAACAACTGCCATGTCCATTCGCTTAGTTGAGCCATTGCGATCGTTTCCTCCAGCAATAAGGATCTTCCCACCTGGTAACAAACAGCAGGCACAAGATGATCGTGCAGTAGGTATGTCTCCAAACTTGGTCCACACGTTCTTCTCCTGGTCGTAGACGTGGATGGCTGAGCTATGTTCTCTGTAGCTGCGCCTTCCTCCCACTGCTAGTAGTGATCCATGGACGGTGATAGCTGCAAAGTCCTCTAGTGGAGTGTCAGGGAGTGTGCACCACTGTGCGGGTGGCTTGTTCTGTTTGTGTAAGAGCTGGGAGGGACACACTGAGTACTTGCTTGCCCAGTGAGCCACCTAGTAGGTACAACGTATCATGTATAATGGCAGATAACATTTGACAGCAGCTCACAGGGAGAGACATTGATGTGATTGAGAGCCACGGGCTGTGGGAGGTCGATGTGTCGAGGATTTCCACTGTAGCTAGTTCAGCTCCATGAGCATCACACCCACCTGCCACCACCAGATGGTGGTGGTAAGTGGATACAGCTGGGTAGATACGAGCTGTGTTCATTGGAGGGTAGGGTTGTGTCCACCCCTGAGAGGTAGAGTACACAACTACTGCATCTGTTGCTGTTGTTGTCCTAGTGGAGGAAGTGGACCAAACATGACCACCAACCAGTGTGAGCTGGTGGTTGACTTCAGTCATTGTAAAGCTCCAGTGTTGATATTCCGGTAGTCTGGTCCACTGTTGTGTTTGTGGGTCATATCTGTGTATGACATGACTTGAATATTTGCATGTCATATAAAGAACTGTGTCCACTGTTACTGAAGTTGGGTTCTCCACTGTTTCTAGCATGTCTGGCAGTCTCCTACAGGTCAGTCTCAGCTCACTAGGGGAGTGTAGCTGAAACAGAGGAATCACAGCATGAGTCATATGCACCCCCCATTTTGTTTCACATGCAATCATGATAAAATTTTGCTGTTTACCAGTATCGCATTCACATATATAATCAAAAATATAACCTGTTACCTAGGCAACATATAAGAATGTTGCCCATATCTCTCTTTTACAGTGATGTTGCCTAGGTAACAGGTTATATAATAGTTATATCCCTCCCTGGGGTGTGGTCTTGCACATTTGTGTCGGGCTATGCCCGACACAAATGTGTAAAACGACCACCCCCCAGGGAGGGATATAACTATTACTTGTAACATTCATTATACTAGTGCTCAATTTTATGCTTGCCTAATATGCGCAAGCCAATTAAATGATAAAGACAAGCACATCCCACAAACTTAAATTAGAATTCTTAGCAGCTCCTGAAACAAATTCCAAGAGTGTTCTCGAGTTAAGGTTAATGATAAATTTACACATGCACTCATGTTAGCAAATCAAAGGGCAGTTCACCTTTGGCTTCTTGGAAGGAGGCTGCATTGCAGCTACACACTCGTCTCTAGAAGTAGCTTGATCCTGTGTGGATAGAAACGCAGTATTTAAAAACTCAAAGAATATTGTCTAGACTCTTACTCTCAGTTCTTTCTGCAGTATGTTGATTTCAGCATCTCTTTCTCTGAGTTGTTGCTTAAACTTGGCACTCTTAGCATCCATCTCTGCCTGCAATATAAAATCAAAACAAGTATTGCGTGAGTTGTGACAATTGTTACAATGTGTAATACGTAGTCAGTTGGTTTTATGACTTGTGATCATGAATCTACAGAGGTCAAACTCACTTGCAGTTGTTGAAGTTGAGACTGCACTGCAGCCAGTCTCCTGTCCTTGGTTGTGTTTTGGTTCTAGACATGCAAGACAAGAGAGTTACTACTCAATACAGAAGTACAGAAGCCAAAAGTTTACGCAAATAAAAACACTAACGTTTTACAATGGGTCAGGACATTTGATACACATGGTATTACATACCCTCAGTGTTTGTAGCTCTCTCTGCTGCCTCTTGATTTCAGCATTCTTCTCCTCCAGTACTAATTCCGCCCCTGGTCTAGTCTCCACCTTCGCTTGGAGCCTTCCTCTGTCCTCCTAATAACCAGAGGGTGCATGGATTGAGTCAATACCTTTCCATATAGTAGAATATTCACTTCCTTACTCTCAATGTCTGGATCTCTCTTTGCTGCTTGACAATTTCAGCGTTCTTAGCCTCCACCTCTGCCTGCAGCCTTCCTCTGTCCTCCTAACATGGATGGAGTCATTACTGATTTGAACAGTAGAATATCCATTCCTTACTCTCAGTGTCTGTAGCTCTCTCTGTTGTCTGTTGAGTTGAATGACCCCCTCTTCCAGTTCTGTGCCTTGTTGCTGAATTTGACCATCCTTAGCCTCCACCTCCGCCTGCATGCAGCCTTCCTTTGTCCTCCTAACAACCAGAGCACGTATGGGTGTGATCATTATGCATGTCTTCATACATGGCAGAGAATGGCGTACCTTCAGTGTTTCTATTTCCCTCTGCTGTCTGTCAATCTCGGCATCCTTAGCCTCCACCTCTGCCTGCAGCCTTCCTTTGTCCCCCTGACAACCATGTAGAGCATGGATGGGTGGAGTCATTGTCTTTTCGGAATATCCATTTTCTAACTCGCATACTACATGTAGCTACAAATTATGTACCATCAGTGCTTGCAACTCTCCCTTCAGCTTCTCAATTTCAGCATTCTTCTCCTGCAGTTGAACATCTATAGCTTCTTTCTCTGCTCTCTGTGAGTCTGAGAGTTCATGGAGCACAAGCTTTACAACTGCACTCACTGGCATGAGAAATACTCAATGCAATATGCCAGTTTGTAGAATTTGTACCAAAAGTAACATTGCTTTGTTCTGCAATTTCAAGTGATCTATGACTGGGAACATACACACACTACACCCAAAGCTAGATATAACCCAAGAAGCTCCCAAGTCCTGTAGCATGGTAACTAAGTTCTGGAGCACCTTGGGGTGTGAATGTAAACCTTTAAAATTCTTTTCGCAATTCGCACATTGATGTCTTACAACTCATATCACACAAAGACATGCACACAATTAGATGTATATATCATACCTTTCAGAAGGAGAAGTACTTTCTCGGCAATATCTGCCTTCGCTAGTTGTAACAGAACTTCTACCAGCTTCTTGTAGGTTGCTTTAAAACCAAATTTGCCCTTCCATATCTGTAGTGCTTTTAGCCTCTTGTCTTGCTCATCTTTGCCTTCTTGTTCAATATCACCCAGGTCATTTTCACTGAGGCCTAAGTATGTTGCAACTTTTCGCCATGCGGTCAGGAAAATAGCTATTGCACGAAGGTGATCATCACTGATGGACGCATTGAGTTTTTCAGGATGTATTTCTGTTTCCTTCAACAGCTCCTCTACTATAATTGCAGCCATTGCATCAAATTATGACTAATCAGGTGGTACCTAGTGGAAGAGTAAAATGACATGCTGGCTTCCAGATTATGGGTCAATTCAGTTGCAGGGCCTTGGGCTGTGCATACCACCTCCCATTCTTAGCAACAATATGGCTACATTTGTGTGTTCTAATACAGCATGAATACTTACGTAACAATACATGAATATGCCCAGTGTTTAATCCACAGTAAATGAATATTCCTAGAGTTCATCCAATAGCATAATTATGAATATAACCAAGTTCCACCCCTTGTCTGTATGGGGGACATGCAATTACAAAATAAATGTAAGTTTTGCAGGAACCTTGAGTGGACGTGGACAATGCTAAATTGAAAAGAAGGTCGCTGTTACCAACTTGAAATCGGAAAACACTTTTTTAGCTGAATGCTTTCAGTCGTCATTAGGGCGAAAGATGACGACTGATGCATTCAGTCAAAACGCCAGTAAAGTTGACATCAACAAAAGTTTTCAAGTTGGTAGCAGAGAACTTACATATAGAACATAGAACATTATTTTCATTTATGCAGAAGCCAAGAGAGTTGACATGTTTTACAGTGCAAACAGTCCATAATTATGTTTTTACACTTTCTTCAATTTTTCTATTGCTTAATTTCTTATTAGCCACCTGCATCATTTTTTCTACAATTCCAAAAGCGGCATTTGTAGTAGTGTTGCTGTAGTAAAGAGCTTACTCTTTTAGTTTAGTTGTAGTTAGTTTTTAGATTCTGAAAATAATTTTGGCTTAGTTTAGTTTGAATCTCCAGTTATAATTTCAATTATAAAACTCCAACACCCTTACTAAAAGGTATTTAGTTGTAGTTACCAGTGGAAATATGGTAGTTTTCATTTAGGTATAGTTCTGGAGTCAAATTGGATCTTTTAGTTTAGTTTAGTTACACTCTCCAGTTTGCTGGATAATTTTAGTTTGATTAACTAAAAGTTCCAAGGCCACACCAAAGGGTATTTAGTTATTGTTAACTAAAAAAACTAATTTGTAGAAAGGAGATAGGAAGTTCGATTTGTATAGCTAATAACATAATAATGGTATTAAATGACCTCCCGGTACCAGTAGATAGACTGCAACGTACTTATTCCGATCTACAACTACTGTGTTGAGACAGCTGGCAACCTCGTGTGCATGCAAAGGAGTTCAGTGCCTTTGAATGGCGCTTTGATACACACGTAACACACGAGGAGAGCAGCTGAAAAGAGAACACGCATCACATGTACAGTGGCTTCAGAACGGAAAATATATTTGTATCCTGCACAAGAAACACATACCTGTTGATCCATGATTTGTGCTGACATGCAAAATTGTTTGACAGTTCTTACACACAGTCAAGCCCCGCTTACGATCTGAAGTTCAAAAAAGTAGCTGGACGACTAATAGAGCCCCGCCCTCTTCTTCTCCAAATTAGCAAATAGCTAAAAGTCTAGCGCGCATGCGCTATTAATATTGCAATCGTGCTCCATGCTGGGCGACATTGATGAACCTTGGTATGACAACAAATTTGAAATCGTCAGTATTATTGTAAACACAACAGAAGAATGCAATGGGGAAGGAGAACAAGGCTATGGTCCTGGTATTTACATTACAAATGCAAAAATCCTAAATCTAATCACAGTGTGTATAAAACAAAGTAAGTTACTGTTGTCAAAAATTTCCTGAGAAATTGTTGAAGCTGCAAGCTGATTATTTCTGCTTGGCTTTGGTCTTGAGGTAAGCATCTCTTACACTCAGGTTTGATTTCCATAGTATCCAATCAAGTAGCCACACTGGAAACAGTCTTGCCAGATACATCTGTGTGTGAGGAGGAGGAGTGTGAGGGGGAGTGTGTGGGAGAGTGGTGTGTGTGGGAGAGTGTGTGGGAGAGTGGTGTGTGTGGTAAACACTGAACTGATAAACACCCCTATAGCCTCGTTCCACCAGCTTTCTGTCACTTGCAGCTCAGTGAAGCAGGAAGGAGTGTGGTATTGTTTCTCATGTGAGTGATGTCAGAATACATACGTATATAGGACAGTAGTTTTAATAATTGTAAGTGGAGTGGAGCTTAGCCTCGGTCCCAGGCCCGTTTGAAAGGTTCCGATATTTCGAACGGGCCTGAACTGGGCCTAAACTGGGCCTGGGAACAAGGCTAAGTGGAGCTCAGAACGGCGAGAAGAGTGAAGGTAATCTATGTATCTAGCTAGCAGGGACAACTGTCATACACACAAAGTGTGTAGTTAGTTGAACAACACGTGAAAGGCTGGCTGTTTAGTCTGAAAATTTGCTGTTTAATTTTTTCATTTTCTGAGGAAAGATACCAGGCCCTAGCTCTCCCACTTTACAAGTGATGGAAAGCTTGTCCAGGGGTTTGAAAGAACATCCCATCTATAGTGTACTATGAACACACACACACAATGAAAGTTGTTGTCTGAAGATTCTGTAACCATGGTAACAGAGATCCCCACCTGCAGTGCATGGTAGAAGTAACCATATGTGGTATGTTGGATACCAATGGTGGCAACAGCGGCACGAGCATAGGTGATGGGGTCCGCAATGAAACGAGAATTTTCTGACAAACCACTCAATGAAATTGAAGAACGGGACATTGCAGTAGCAACCATAAGTGGCTTAACATCCTGGGAAGATAAGATTGGGGTGAGAGGGGAGGAGGTGGGGTGGTAAGGATGGGGGTGAGAGGAGAGGGAGGTGGGGTGGTAAGGATGGGGGTAAGAGGGTGGGTGGGACAGGGATACGAGGGGAGGGAGGTGAGAGGGGAGGGAGGTGGGATGGTAAGGATGGGGGTGAGAGGGGAGGGAGGTGGGATGCACGGTGGTAGGATGGGGATGAGAGGGGAGGGAGGTGGGATGGTAAGGATGGGGGTGAGAGGGGTGAGAGGTGGGATGCACGGTGGGTGAGAGGTATTGAGTAGCAAGGTAAAGAGGAGCAGGTCAGTTAGTGAGAAGATATCAATGTTCAAATTCTTATACCTGTACAATGATTCACACACACACCCACACACACACACACACACACACACACACACACACACATACACACCCACACACACACACGACACACACACACACACACACACACACACACACACACACACACACACACACACACACACACACACACACATATACACACCCACACACATGTACCTGCACAATAATTCCCTTTGAGCTGTACTCTTTCCGCAAAGCGTCTGAGAAATGGCTGTCAAACTTCTGCAGGAGGAAGGATGAAGAAATGACAGAAGGACATTTTCATAGCTATACACTGAGAGTTGAACACAATATATAACTAGAATTTGGAGCCATTACCACAGTTGGGGGACTGTATGCAACTTTATCTTAGCCCGCCTTGTTTCATTACCACAGTTGGGGGACTGCATGCCACTTCATCTTAGCCAGCCTTGTTTCATTACCACAGTTGGGGGACTGCATGCCACTTCATCTTAGCCCGCCTTGTTTCATTACCACAGTTGGGGGACTGCATGCCACTTCATCTTAGCCCGCCTTGTTTCATTACCACAGTTGGGGGACTGCATGCCACTTCATCTTAACCCGCCTTGTTTCATTACCACAGTTGGGGGACTGCATGCAACTTCATCTTAACCCGCCTTGTTTCATTACCACAGTTGGGGGACTGCATGCCACTTCATCTTAGCCCGCCTTGTTTCATTACCACAGTTGGGGGACTGCATGCCACTTCATCTTAGCCCGCCTTGTTTCATTACCACAGTTGGGGGACTGCATGCCACTTCATCTTAACCCGCCTTGTTTCATTACCACAGTTGGGGGACTGCATGCAACTTCATCTTAGCCCGCCTTGTTTCATTACCACAGTTGGGGGACTGCATGCCACTTCATCTTAACCCGCCTTGTTTCATTACCACAGTTGGGGGACTGCATGCAACTTCATCTTAGCCCGCCTTGTTTCATTACCACAGTTGGGGGACTGCATGCCACTTCATCTTAGCCCGCCTTGTTTCATTACCACAGTTGGGGGACTGCATGCCACTTCATCTTAGCCCGCCTTGTTTCATTACCACAGTTGGGGGACTGCATGCCACTTCATCTTAACCCGCCTTGTTTCATTACCACAGTTGGGGGACTGCATGCCACTTCATCTTAACCCGCCTTGTTTCATTACCACAGTTGGGGGACTGCATGCCACTTCATCTTAGCCCGCCTTGTTTCATTACCACAGTTGGGGGACTGCATGCCACTTCATCTTAGCCAGCCTTGTTTCATTACCACAGTTGGGGGACTGCATGCCACTTCATCTTAACCCGCCTTGTTTCATTACCACAGTTGGGGGACTGCATGCCACTTCATCTTAGCCCGCCTTGTTTCATTACCACAGTTGGGAGACTGCATGCCACTTCATCTTAGCCCGCCTTGTTTCATTACCACAGTTGGGGGACTGCATGCCACTTCATCTTAGCCAGCCTTGTTTCATTACCACAGTTGGGAGACTGCATGCCACTTCATCTTAGCCCGCCTTGTTTCATTACCACAGTTGGGGGACTGCATGCCACTTCATCTTAACCCGCCTTGTTTCATTACCACAGTTGGGGGACTGCATGCAACTTCATCTTAGCCCGCCTTGTTTCATTACCACAGTTGGGGGACTGCATGCAACTTCATCTTAGCCCGCCTTGTTTCATTACCACAGTTGGGGGACTGCATGCCACTTCATCTTAGCCAGCCTTGTTTCATTACCACAGTTGGGGGACTGCATGCCACTTCATCTTAGCCCGCCTTGTTTCATTACCACAGTTGGGGGACTGCATGCCACTTCATCTTAGCCCGCCTTGTTTCATTACTACAGTTGGGGGACTGCATGCCACTTCATCTTAGCCCGCCTTGTTTCATTACCACAGTTGGGGGACTGCATGCCACTTCATCTTAGCCCGCCTTGTTTCATTACCACAGTTGGGAGACTGCATGCCACTTCATCTTAGCCCGCCTTGTTTCATTACCACAGTTGGGAGACTGCATGCCACTTCATCTTAGCCCGCCTTGTTTCATTACCACAGTTGGGGGACTGCATGCCACTTCATCTTAGCCCGCCTTGTTTCATTACCACAGTTGGGGGACTGCATGCCACTTCATCTTAGCCCGCCTTGTTTCATTACCACAGTTGGGAGACTGCATGCCACTTCATCTTAGCCCGCCTTGTTTCATTACCACAGTTGGGAGACTGTATGCCACTTCATCTTAGCCAGCCTTGTTTCATTACCACAGTTGGGGGACTGCATGCCACTTCATCTTAGCCCGCCTTGTTTCATTACCACAGTTGGGGGACTGCATGCCACTTCATCTTAGCCCGCCTTGTTTCATTACCACAGTTGGGGGACTGCATGCCACTTCATCTTAGCCCGCCTTGTTTCTAGACTAGCTCTTTGTGCTATTCCGTCACAAACTAAGGTCCCTAATTTCCTGGTGGACGTTGAAACTCCTTGGAGATTTAGAAGCTTGATTACTGAAAACAACAGTAGGGCGCTCATGGGTGCTCAGAGAAAAAATCCCTGAAATCCTCTAGGCAATGCTGCCTATGTAGCTCGTCTTCTGCTCCTCTGCCAGGGGTCCAAGTGGCTGAGTGGTAAGAGCATCTAACTAGTATTCAGAAGGTCTTGGGTTTGAGTCCCAGCTGGATCCCGGATATCTTTTTGTATAGATTCCTTTCTCGCTCTTGCAGAACATCACCATTAATGTGTTGGGAGTTGCTAGAAAACATGCCGCCTATCTCTTGTGAAAGCAGCTGCCCCATGCATGAGGGCATACCTTGGTGGCACTATAGACTGTGAGCAGTGATAGGGGACGATCAGCTGCACCAGAGGAGATGTTTACAATCACCCCACGTCTCCTATGTGTGGGTATATGTGGGATGAGGAGGGAGGGGAAGGTGTAAGCAAGACAAAGTGGTCTGAAAAGCCTTGTTCCTCCCCTGTCTGATGTTATGACAGTTTACAGTGTGTGCAAAAGAGAAGTGACCGAAACCGGGACACAGGACAGGCCTGGGAATGAGGCTAGGTCAGAATACATATGGGTGGGAGAGGATTGAAGATGTGTGAGGGTATGAAAGTTAACTATAAGCTGGTGAGTGGGGGTAAGAAACAAGTGCTCACTTAGTGACCATCTTTGGCAGTAGCATACGAGTCATCTGGGAGGAGGGAGGAGGGAGGACAGAGGAGGGAGGGAGGGAGAGAGGGAGGAAGGAAAGTGGGAGGAGGGAAGAGGAAGGAGGGAAGAGGGAGGACGGAGGGAAGAGGAAGGACAGAAGAAAGTGGGAGGAGGGAAGAGGGAGGAAGGAGGAAAGAGGGAGGAAAGAGGGAGGAAGGAGGAAAGAGGGAGGAAGGAGGAAAGAGGGAGGACAGAGGGAAGAGGAAGGAGGGAATAGAGAGGAGGAAGGAGGAAGAGGGAGGAGGACAGAGAATGAAGAGGGGGAGGAGAAAATGGGTAAGTACTATATAGTATAGTGTATCATGACTGTTGCTCTCACCTGTACCACTGGGTGGCAGTTGATCTGGACAGTTTTGTAGTGCACCTGAACAGAAAGCCATACCAGTCACCAGTAAGCTGCATAAATTTGTTGACAAAATCTTAGTTCACAACTCACCTCTTCCAAAACTTCACCAAAGTATCCTGCATAGCCTTGGTAATAGCCGACATTGTTCACTAAACAGACAAACATGTGGAGAATGAGTCCAGCCACGCAGCAAAGGTTTGAGAAGGGAGCTAGTACACAAACATTACTGTGTAAAAGATGGTACCTTACCAAGAACCCCAATGTCGAGATCGTGGAGCTCCTCAGCTATATGAGGGTAGAGCTCTGGACCCTCAGAGAAGTCGGCTAGAATGATACGGACTTCACGGCCATACTTCTCTTCTGGAGGGGGGTGGGGGAGTGGGGGTGAGGAGTGGGGGGAAGAGTGTGTGAGGTAAGTGAAGCAGAAAAAAGGTGGGAGGGTGATGGAGTGTGAGGGATACAAACTGCAGCTGTTGACAGCCAACTCACTGATCTCGTCGGCCACTTTCTGCAGTTTGTCCTGAGAACGACTCATGATGACCACATTCAGCCCTCGCCTGGCCAGCTGGAAATGAAGCAACCCTCAAATCATGTGTGTAACTGACGACACAGCAACACACAGTGATGTCATACTTACCTCCAGTGCATAGCCCCTTCCTATACCCTCAGATGCTCCCGTCACCACTGGAATGAGAGGTGGAATGGAAACATGGGAACTAGACCAGCAGTGGAATGAAAACATGGGAACTGGCCTGCCCACCTGCCCATGGTCCATACTTCTTGAGGTTGATTCGTGAGATGCCCCATGGAGCCAGGAAGAAGGCACAGAACCCACCCAACAACTGGCACATGTGCTTCAGCAACAGCCTGAGCACAAGCACTATACCCACCACTGCAGCAGCGTTCCTGCAGAGGAGGGAGTGAGAGAAGGAGATCTGTCATGGGAATCAGACCTAGTCGGGTGTAACCCGACCTTCGCGAAAAACGGAAGGTCGGGTGCCAGCCCTATACCCGGATTTGTTCTGCTGCAAAAATATTGCAGTCCAATCAGATTGCAGTATTTCAACCGCCACGTGCATGCACTATGCGCAAATTACATAACATATACCAGTATTCATAACTATTACATAACAGTTCAGAACAAATCCGGGTATAGGGCTGGCACCCGACCTTCCGTTTTTCGCGCGAAGGTCGGGTTACACCCGACTATATCAGACCAGTACATTTGTCAGTCCTGTTGCATAAAAATTATACACTCCAAGAAGCCCCCAAACTCCGTGAGACTATTCACCACAAGCTGCTTGCCTGTAAAAGCAGAACTGCTCGGAGTAAAACAGATCCACCAGCTGACTGAAGAGCGCCATGATTGATCGCTCCACTCCAATGCGGCTAATTAGTCTCGCCCTTTGCGGAAGGGTGTGGCTGGCGAGACTAGGGTAATTTGCTCGTCCCACCCACGATTAGTGTAGACCCTTGCAGAAGAGTCTGCTACCCAGGGTGGGGCGAGCGATGTGATTTGGCGTCGTTATACCAAGTGCAAACTCGATCTCTCATCATGGCGCTCTTCAGTCAGCTGATGAACCTGTTTTACTCGGAGCAGTTCTGCTTCTACAGGCAAGCAGCTCGTAAAGTAACCGTAGCAACATTTTGGAGCTAGCTACTCCACATGATTGTGTGAGGGGGAACAAGATTAGCAAGTCTGATGACAGATCGCCTCCTCTCATAATTTCCTCCTTTGCAGAAATATTGCTGTAGTGCATGTGGTACACTGCTTCTCCCCACCCCCCCACCCCCCCACCCCCCCCCCCCCACACACACACACACACGTGCTTAGAAATGTAGCAGCAATTTTTGGTGCTGGTGTTCTACTGAAGTGGATGCTGAAGCACATGTGGCAGTTGTCAGGTGGGTTCTGTGCCTTCTTCCTTGCTCCGTGGGGCATCTCACGAATCAACCTCAAGAAATATGGACCATGGGCAGGTGGGCAGCCCAGTTCCCATGTTTTCATTCCACTGATGGTCTGATTCCCATGTTTCCATTCCACCTCTCATTCCAGTGGTGACGGGAGCGTCTGAGGGTATAGGAAGGGGCTATGCACTGGAGGTAAGTATGACATCACTATGTGTTGCTGAGTCGTCAGTTACACTCATGGTTTGAGGGTCGCTTCATTTCCAGTTGGCCAGACGAGGGCTGAATGTGGTCATCATGAGTCGCTCTCAGGACAAACTGCAGAAAGTGGCCGACGAGATCAGTGAGTTGGCTGTCAACAGCTGCATCTTTGTATCCCTCACCTCCTCCTCCCTTGTCCCCTCCTCTCCTTTCCTCCTCACTCCAACACACCCCTCTCACCCCTCTCTCACTCTCCTTACTCCCCTCCCCCAGAGGAGAAGCACAATCGTGAAGTTCACGTCATTCCAGTTGATTTCTCTGAGGGTCCAGAGATCTACCCTCGTATAGCTGAGGAGCTCCAGGATCTCGACATTGGGGTTCTTGGTAAGGCTAATAACTCCTTCTTCAAGCCCTTGTCCCTGCTCTGTGGCTGGAGTCATCCCACATGTTGTTTGTGTTTTTAGTAAACAATGTCGGCTATATCCATGAGTATCCAGAGTACTTTGGTGAAGTGCCGGAAGAGGTAAGTCGTGCGCTAGTTTGTCAACAAACTGCATTATACAACTCACTTCATATCTTAGTGGCTGTAATATAGTGTTTGTTTCCATAGTTGCACTACAAAACTGTTCAAATCAACTGTCACACAGTCGTACAGGTGAGGTGTGTGTAGTGAGAGCAAACAATCATACATGATAATGCTATACCCACTGTGATTCCTCCCCCCTCCACCTCCCCACCCCATCTCCTCCCTCCTCCCCTCCATCCCCCCTCCACCTCTCACAGATGACCCGTATGTTGCTGCCAAAGATGGTCGTGAAGTGAGCGGTTTCTTTCTTGATCTCTGTTGCTTGTCCTCCATACTCACTAGCTTAGAACCTTCACACACACTCCCCCACCCCCCCTCCATATCAGACTTAGCCTGGTTCCCAGGCCTTCCCTGCCTCCAGGCTTTTGATCACTTTCTTTTGTTTTACATACTGTATACCATCCTCTCTCCCTCCCATCCCACATTACCTACGTTCAGGAGATGTGGGGTGATTGTAAATATCTCCTCTGGCGTGTCGGACCATCCTCTGCAACTGAACAGCGTCTACAGTGCCACCAAGGTATGCCCTCATGCAAGATTGATGTTTCCTAGCGAGTAGTAACTCCATACAAAGTTCCTAGACCTTTTCTGACCAAGTTGTTGTGTGGACTTCAGTTGAACTCTAGTGGATACCCCACAATAGCAGACATCTAATGGACACTTCCAAAGTCCGGACTGTCCTTCCATTCACTTCAATACTTAAGCAGCCTAGCCTCGTTCCCAGGCCCCGCCCAGCTTTCCGTCACTTATTAGTACAGTAAAGCCGGAGCTAGCAAACACCCCACCACTCTGTATATATATAACGAACACTTTTTGCACTCCCAACAGATGCAGATCATATTTAACGACCCCAATTTAGTTGACACTCATCGACCTTTTCCACAAGATTGTCCACTGCCGTGCTGAAGTTAGCAACTTAACATTAGCACTGGTACCCATAGTACTAGCCTCTGCTTAGCCTTCCCCACCAGCATAACAGCAAGGGAAGACTCTGAAAATGTAGCCATGTTGCACTCAACAGTCCAATTACGCAGTACCACGCCTACTGAAAATATACCGGAAGCCACTGAGTTAGGGACACCTCGCTATAAATTGTTCACTCCTGATGGTGTCCACTGTAGAGGGGTTCCACTGTTGTAAGGACATCTGGTTGCTATGAAATAGCACACGAGTCTGGTATGAGGTACAAGAAATCAGTTGTGTAATTACCATCATTTCTTCATCCTCCATCCTGCAGAGTTTTGAAACCCATTTCTCTGATGCTTTGCGTAAGGAGTACAGCTCAAAGGGAATTATTGTACAGGTATAATGTGTGTGTAAAAACTTTAAACAGCAGTGTCGTCTTGTACACGGTCATGCTCCCTATTATCTTCATACCCACCTCCTCTCCTCCCACTTCCTCTCCTCTCACCTCCTCTCCTCTCACCTCCTCTCCTCCCACCGCCTCTCCTCTCCTCCCACTTCCTCTCCTCTCACCTCCTCTCCTCTCACCTCCTCTCTTCTCCTCCCACCTCCTTTCCTCTCACCTCCTCTCCTCTCACCTCCTCTCCCCACTTCCTCTCCTCTCACCTCCTCTCCTCTCCTCCCACCTCCTCTCCTCTCACCTCCTCTCCTCTCACCTCCTCTCCTCTCCTCTCACCTCCTCTCCTCTCCTCTCACCTCCTCTCCTCTCACCTCTCCTCACCTCCTCTCCTCCCACCTCCTCTCCTCTCACCTCCTCTCCTCCCACCTCCTCTCCTCTCACCTCCTCCTCCCACCTCCTCTCCTCTCACCTCCTCTCCTCCCACTTCCTCTCCTCCCACCTCCTCTCCTCCCACCTCCTCTCCTCTCACCTCCTCTCCTCCTACCACCTCTCCTCCCACCTCCTCTCCTCCCACCTCTTCTCCTCTCACCTCCTCCTCCCACCACCTCTCCTCCCACCTCCTCTCCTCCCATGCACCTCCTCTCCTCTCACCTCCTCTCCTCTCCTCTTACCCCTGTCCCATCTTTCCAGGATGTTAAGCCATTTATGGTTGCTACTGCAATGATCCGTGCAGCAACTGGAATAAGCAGTTCAAGGCTCATTCCGGATCCCGTCACCTATGCTCGTGCCGCTGTTGCTACCATTGGTATCCAACACACCACATATGGTTACTTCTACCATGCACTGCAGGTGGGGATCTCTGTTGCCATGGTTAGAGATCTTTAGAAGTTGTGTGTTCGTCTAGTGCACTGCATGTAGTTAGAATGTTTCAATTACTTGTGAACATTATACCACACACATCAACACACATCACATTCACACACACACACTCACTCTCTCTCTCTCTCTCTCTCTCGGAATAAAACCTTCATATTTGAGCACATGCCATGTTTACAAACAGAAGGGAGCCTTGATAAACCTATACACTGTTATACAATGTGCCCCACTAAGACACAGCACAGATGATTGTAAGGTCATGTGTCCCACTAAGACACAGCACAGATGATTGTAAGGTCAAGGCTATTACATAAGTGAGGACATAACAAATAACTGACATGATACATTGACTGCTCATACAAACAGATAAACATATAGACTGATTACTGCTGGTCTCTCCAGTTCCTAGTACACCATATCTTGTGTGACTCTAGAATGGCTGTTCGGGCAAGTGTAATCAGGAAGGTTCGGAACTCACGCTTGCTAACGGGTGTGGGAGCCTCTAAAAGGGATTTAAAACCCTTTACTGAGACAACACCTCGACTCCCAACCTCAATCGTCATAATCTCTGCTCTGTACCCTCTGTTTCGAGCCTCCTCTCTCAATTCTAGATACTTCTCTCTCTCTCTCTCTACACACACACACACACACACACAGGGTTATCTGCTACGTCTATTTCCAGTTTGGCTACTTGACTTGATGCTGTGGAAATCCCTCTTGGACGCAAGAGACACTTACCTCAAGAACAAAGCCAAACAGAAATAGACAGCTTCACCATTAATTAAAGAGGTTTTGACAGCATGCAGTAATTCACAAGCAACACAACTCATTTTGTATAAAGTGCACACTGCATTTAGGTTCTGGATTTTCTTGCATGTGGTTTCATTTTCAATGTAGGACCCCCTTACATTATACCACCTTTTACTTGTAATTCAATATTAATGTTCAACGGTAACCATTGTCAAGGTTTTGAGATGAGCTGTATTGCCCAGAGTGGCTATCTGTATGAGAAGATCCACTGAAGAATAATTATGTTGTTTTGGTCAATTTTGGAGTGAAATGTGTCTCTAAAGTCAATGGCTTCAAATTGTCACATAGTACAGAGTTTGCTGTGATTGATGGCTACTTGATTGGATGCTGTGGAAATGGCTCCTGGATCTGAGAGGCACGTACCTCGAGACTAAAGCCAAACAGAAATAAACTTGAAGCAGTCAACTTCATCAGCTTCTCAGAGAACTTCTGACAACAATAAACTACTAACAGTGCTCAACTCAACATGAGCTGTACTGCCCAGAGTGGCAGATCCACTGAAGAATGATTATGTTGTTTTGGAGTGAAATGTGTCTCTAAAGCCAACAACAATTGGCTTCAAATTGTCACATAGTACGCTATTTGCTATAGGAGAAAGCTGATTGGTTGCCTGCATCCACTTCCTGCATGCGCTATGCATGCACGTACAAAACAAAAGTATGATCATGCGGGCGGTGACCGCACAACCACAAGGCCAAATCACAGTCAGCGTACAAACAGGCAACTACTGCTCCAACAACCATTTGCTGGTACCAACGCATATTTACACTCGTTTGTGCCACATACTGTTCATGCGTGGAACTTGCTTCCTGAGTCTGTTGTTAACTTACCTCTGCAGCATTTTAAGAGTAACATTGTTAATTATAGTTCTTTATAATCCTGTACATAATATACTTATAGCTCACTGCTCCTGGTCCTTTTGTCTTATTTGTAGTGCTGTGTTCGTTTTTGTGTTGTCCCCCTTTAACAGGGTGCACTCCTTATTAGCATATGGCTATTTTGTGCATCCATTGCCTTTTGCATAAAGTTTTATATATAAAAAAAAAAAAAAAAAAAAAAAAAAACCGTCGCAAGCTAGGAATACCAAGCGATTGCAAATTTTGATAAATCCTCGCCATGGATCGACCACCCCAGGTATTGTCTAGTGTCTATGTACGTTCGTTACTTTAGTAAGGTTATAGTTGGTGGGTTAATACAACCCTGGCCTGCGAATCGAGGAACACCCTCCCCTCGGAACTCGAGATTTCGGTATTTCTGCAATCCCCTCCCGCTCCACAGGGGATGTAACTATAGTGTCTTCATGTATGCAAGTAAAGGAATGGCAACACCAGACAAGGTGAAGTAACCTTGAGTCATATGTGCTAGAACCCAATGATGCGGACGGCAAGTTACCTTGTTTGCAACTAGCTACGATGTACATTTTTTGCCTAATAAATACACATTTTTTATGAGAGGTTATGTCATTTTATTGTGAAAGTCACTTCAAACTATCTGTTGATCGTCTATGGAGAAAATGTATCGCAGCTAGCACACATAAGATGAATGCTGGAATGATCCTATACAATGTATAGACAGTATTGCAGCTTCAACAACGCCTATCGCCCCACTACCCCCTGTACACCCCTGTACGGGTAAATGAGGGACATTTAACTGAAAGAGGCTGCCGGAATTTGATTACCTCTGAAGACTTCTTACTGCTTAGTTAAGCTGGTATGTGTCAAATTCCCCAGTATTCCCTTACCTTCTGCAAGGAGGTTTGATTGGATGCCCCATATATATATTGGGCAATTGATGTTTAATTATAAACCCTCACCTTCCCCCACCATAGCCAGTACTGGGGATGTGGGGCATAACATTGACATTAGTCATAACACAGAAAATTGTGCAGACAGTAAAACAGATTGAGGTACCTAAAGAAGGCAAGACAGCGATCACCTCAATTGTAACATTTTGACTTCGAATAATAGACATGTAAAATTGTGAAACATGTACCCTGCATGGATGTTACAGTTGCATACTGAAGAGTGACCATTTTTGTACCTAGTGACCGCCACTGTATGAATAGTAAATGTAGGTTGTATAGCTATATACGAAGAAACTGAGGAGCTGTAGCTATATAAGGTAGATGCTGGTATTATGAGACAGCTAAACTGAATACTACTCGTTAGTGTAATGTATTTTTTCAGTCCCATCTAAAGGTTTGAAACATTTCTCCTGAGAATGTACCTGCACTTATAAAATAAAATTCGTATTTTCCCCCCTAGGCAGTGCTTCTAAAAGTAAGAGCCTATGAAAATCACTCTTGTATGTATTATGAGTCGACTGCTGGTATTATGAGTCACCAGGTGCTTTGTTGATTGAAACATTTTCAGTTGGAGTTCAAACTGTATCCTAGCATTTTATAACCTCTCTTTGTGCTGATAGTAATTTTTCTTCACTAGAGCACCTTCCATTCTATGATGGTATTAATGTTAACATACACTGTTCAGGGTTCATAATTTGGGATCCCTAAAATCATCAAACCTGGAAAAATACTACAAAGTAAAGACATTCTGATGGGAAAGTTGCTAGATAATGGCACCTGCATGTACTCTAAATGGACGTCGAGTTTGGGAATTTTAGGAGTGAAAGTTACATATGAACCCATTATTTGGCATAATACCCTCTGACTCATAATACCAGCATCTACTTATTCCTGCACAAAATACAAGCGAAAACACAGATGTATGTAACGCTTCAGGCTGACCAATCAGATTGCAATATTCCACTTCGTTATTGATCGTCCGGGCCGACGTGTTACACGTATTATCCCTGGCTGCACTTTCCGGAAAAACAGAAAGACAATCGTAGCCAGGAGTATATTAGGAGATTTCAAATTCGATAAACTCTCGATCGCATGGATCGACCACCCCAGGTATCGTCTAGCAGCTAGCTATAGCTGCATGTATGTTCGTTATTTTTTTGCATACGGAACTCGTAACGTGGTTCTAGTATTCTCAGCATGATTGTCCCCCTTGCTATATAACTCCGTTTAGTTTGGTATTAATTAAAGCACCTCTAAAACAGATCCGCAAGGGCACCTTGCTCAGAGAAATAAAATGACTTCAGACTCTTGGGGTGTCCTGTTTAGAGAGGCACCTTCTAATTAGAGCAGTAGCTACTGATGTCTACAGCCAGGCAAACCTGTGCTCAGACTTTCAATACTTCTTGCATGGCCAGCCAGATGCTTTGGAGTCGGAAGTCTGCAACAAGGCATACCAAAGGCAGGTGTGATTGCTGTCATTTATGCACGTACACTGAAGAAAACTGGTTCGTGCGGGGCGGGTGGCCATTACCATTATTCGCCAACCACAAAAAAGTTCGGCTCCTGGACTCGCGAGGCCACGCTCCCTGTGAAAGAAGTGACATCTGAGGGTAAGCGCTCTGATATTTTATGATATTTAGAGACATCTTTTAGCTGTGTTGCAGTTCGCTGGGTAGTAAATCAACTGTAAATCATCAGCATCGACAAGCGTACAGAGCGCGAGATCGATAAAATATAATAATGGCCAGCGAAGCGAGTCCCAAAAAAGCATGCGGGCGGGGGATGAGAAACTATCAATATGCAACAAATAGTGGCCTAAAATAGTCTTGGGTGTGTCTTCATTGGAGAGGCACTTTATATATCCTGGTTTGGTCTTGGCAAAATAACATTTTAGTAGGTGGAAAATTATGAGCAGTAGCGAAAGTGAGACAGGTCTTCTGTCTCGGGCACTGACATCTTTCCTGGTGGAAGAACTCACTTTTTCCAGGTGCTGTCTGATCTTGTCTTACATCATCGGGTAACATGCAGTATTAAATTACTGTTCCTACACCATGGGGATTTGGGTGTAAACTAGTGCCCATCTACTAGTGGCAGTGAAAGGTTGGTGATACCATATATAGGCCTTGATAGATATTATGCTGGCATAATTTTGAGCATAATAGATGCTCTTGAGCATCAAGAATTATGCTGGCATAATAGACTGATTTTCATGATGATCCAGGCATAATAGGCTGATTTCTTGAATGATGGACTCTCACTCTCAGTACCTGTAGTACTGTTTTATTACAACAGCCAGGCCCTAGAAGACTACATTGACATGTTACAGTATAACTACAGAAATTAAGGTTGCGTAATAATATTATGACATTGAAATTTCAATTTTTTTTTGCTATATGACTCATGTTTTAAGTTGTCTGTTCATGTTTTCAACTGTGGTATATAAAATTTCTGTAGCGAAATGAGAAGCATAATAGGTGAATCAAAAAGCATAATAGGTGAATTGTAAAGCATAATGGGTCAAAATTTTGGGAATCAGAGAATAGAATAATAGGCAGGGGCTTGAGCATAATCTATCAAGGCCTAACCATATACCCACCTGCCAGTTTGTCATGAAATAGCCCATTGACAATAGCAGCTGCTACAAATTAATTATGTCACCAAATATACCATCCCTCCAGTCTCAGCCAAACCTCCTCTCTCCCCTTACGGAATGGAGAGAACGTCAAAAGATGCCAGTGAGGGTTAAAAATGCCCAAGCAGTTGTGCTGGAGAACAAGGTCTACATTGGAGGTGGAAGCATGAACCCCTCACCACCATCCAGACTCCTCATCTACGACTTCACTGAGGATTCATGGGACATAATACACACACCCACTGAGTGGTACGCCCTCACCACCTACCACTCCAAGCTGGTGCTGGTTGGAGGTAGGGATCCAAATACTAGGGAGGCTACTAGCGCTAACCAGCTGTGGGTTTTGGATGAGCAACATAACTGGACTCAACCCTTCCCTCCCATGACAACAAAACGTTATAAAGCATCTGCTGTGAGTGTGGGTGACCACCTTATTGTGGCTGGGGGGTGTGATAGTTATACCTGCCCTCTGGATGAAGTGGAGATGTATGATGGCCACCAGTGGAAAAAGGTCCACTCTCTTCCCAGAGCATGTTGGTGGATGAAATCCACTCTCCATGAGGAGAGCTGGTATCTAGCTGGTGGAATCAGACAGGGCAGTGATGTCTACCAAACCTCGCTGGAGTCCCTGATAGCCACCTCAGAGGGGGATGGACAGACATCAGTGTGGAAGAAGCTACCTGATGCACCTCTTGAGTTGTCAGCTACTGCAATGCTCAGAGACCAGCTGATCACTGTGGGGGGAGGGAAACCTCTTGGCTCAGCCATCCATGCTTACTCCTCCAGCACCGACTCATGGGCGCATGTGGGGGACTTGCCTGTAGCCTGTCATTCGACTTGCACTGTAGTCCTCCCCACAGGAGAGTTGCTGGTGGTGGGAGGAGAAACTGAGTCTGGGCTCTTACTCTGTCCATTTAGAGCAAATTTTGGAGGTAAATGTTTCAGGAAAGTACCTACATAGTAACTACATATTCATCAACAAGACCACACAGTTCCCAGTTTCACAAGCAGACTTTCACATGGTCTGACTCTGCGAGATTACACAGTTTGTTCCCCAAATAGTGCTCACTAGCATACTCACAATTTCCAACTGAATCTCAATTTTCCCAGTAATTTATATTGACCAGTTAATCCATAAGTTAATTATTAGTCGTAGCTCTAGTATGGTTCAATTTTCTTTGATAGATGACACGTTACATCTCTCATTCATTTCCACAGTAACCTCGTCCCCAAATGGACTTCCTGACATCCAACAATTGCAAGAGACATCTTTGGAGATCACTGGTATAATTTGTAGGATGCATTTATGATTTTGGATCTTGTAGAACTGAGGGGGGTGTATACAGAAATGCTTTGAATAATAAGATATGTATATCCCATACACAAAAGAACAATGAATGCTGTACTACCATCATGCAGTTGTCTTCCGTCTAAATCATAATTTTTTTTTCACTGTTTCATGCAAGACTACCTGAAAGGGGTGGATGTCATTGCAGAGACCAGTGTCCTGATCACTAACCAAGCTCAGACCTTCAACTGGAAAGGCTATGGGCTGAAGCTTCACATTCCCAAGGGGGCCTTGCCAGCTGGCTTGGAGGAGTGTAAGCTCCTCATGAAGGTGGGCTTATCTGGCCAGTTTGCACTCCCTGAGAACACCTCCCTCGTGAGCGCAGTCTACTGGATAGATAGTGAGCCTCGGGACAAGTTCAACCGGCTCCTCACACTTGAAATCCAGCATTGTGTGAAGCTTGCTCACACCCCAAAGCTGAGCTTTGTCCATGCAAAGTGCTCCCAAAAATACCTCCCATATGAATTTGAGGCTAAGGAGGGAGGAGTGTTTTCCACCAAGAGTGCCTATGGGTGTGTGCAGCTCACTCACTTCTCCATATGGTCACTAATCTATAAGATGCTGGTGCCAGGAGTTCTATATCATGCAAGGCTCTACTACCTAAGGAAGGGGGTGAATCGAATAGATATTCACTTTGTTGTCACCAAGGACCTAGAAGCACATGCTACAGTAAGTTCCAAGTCACCATCCTCTTTATTCATTACTGTCACTTGCTGAGTATTTCTACAGGTTGTTGAACAAAAGTACTCTGACAAGGGAGCCATTTTTGAAGCAGATATGCAAGTTGAGTTCGAATCAGATTGCATTTTACTGCGACTTCCATCTGAGGAAGCGATTATCTATGGTGGATGGAGAATTGTTCCACTGCGTCACCCTGGGGTAAGGAAGTGTCATTCTCATCATACTGGTCTAAAGCTTAATTGTGATTAGACTTACTGTTAACAGTAAGTAGCATTAATTCGTACAGATCACAAAGGAGCAAGTGGACAGTTTCACACCCGGCCGAGGAATTCCCTCCTGCCAGCTAGTAGCAGAGTGGACTGGGCAGGGCAGGCCATCACGACTCAGTCATAAAGTGACACTCATGGGTGCCAAGAAACCTTCCGATTTCTTTCACATTGTGCTTGGCTATGATGCAGGTACTTGGTTCCTTATTATGAACATGTTTGTTCTTTCTAATAATGTAGTGATCTATTGTTCTCATGCAGCAAGGCATCATTTAACATCAACATCCAGTGATACATCGGTGGAATACAGCCAGGGTATGTAACTGTGGCATCCTAACACCGAGTAGTTGACTCTGCTAGCTAGACCTCATACCCTGCTTCCTTCCTATATGCTAACAGCTCCCATACCAGATATGACAGACGTGATGAAGGCCCTCTACCACAAAGTGGCAGACAAGTGGAAGCACATTGGGATCTACCTCCGCCTCCCCATGGCCACCCTGAACACCATCGCTACTGAACACCAGAGTGACCCACGCGAGTGCCTTATTGGAATGCTAGATGAGTGGCTGAAGAGAGTGGATCCTCTCCCCACCTGGTCTGCCATCATTGAAGCTGTAGAATTCCTAGGAGAGGAACAGCTTGCAAGAAAACTTCAAGGAGAGTACTGTACATGTTGATACAGTTTTGCTTCTCTACTACTTAGTTAGTGTTGTTTAATATATAGGGTTTACACTTTCAGTGTAGTTGTAGTTAGTTTTTACTTTGAATTAACTTTGGTATACTAGTTTAGTTTCCGTTTTCCAAGCTATTTGGAGCTGAGCTTAAGTGCATTTCATGAGTGTAATGTGGTGGGTGCTACTGTTATCCCCAATTGTGATGTCTCGTGTATGAGTCTATTCCATGTTTATGATCTACCTCCTGTGTGTTCCACCTGTACATTACAAGCAGGTATTTGATGACCTTCATGACCCCTGTTATCTCTGCCAGTATTTCCTTCACAGGCAGTTAACAACCCATGATTGCCATGACTACCATCAAACCAGAATATTCATTGGTTACACTGTATTCACTGCAATGCCTGCATTACCATCCCCATTTAGGGAGTGTTATGTTACCATAACAACATCTCCAGACAAACAATCAAATCTGTTGTATATCAGTGTACATGTAATTGGGATGAATTTAGAACCTGGGCAGGTCTGCACAGAGCTTGGAACTCCAGCCAGGGCAAAGGGGTGGCACCAACGAATGAATGCACCAGGAACATGAACTGCACACACATGCACACACACACACACACACACACACACACACACACACACACACAAACTAACTATGATCACTGAAAACCATAGTACTGGAGAGGTAGCTAACTAAAATGTAATTTCATTCATGAGATGTTGGACTACCAAACCAATGCACATCATTTTCAGCACTTTAAAAGATGCCCTTAGGGAGAATATTACACTTATATGAAGTTGGGTCAAATGCTCTTCTTTGTCCTGTCCTGGTATCAAAATACGTCCTTTGCTCCCTGGAAGTTTAGCTATAGTTTTCAGTATTGAACTGAGACAGTTTTAATTTCACACTAAAAAAATGCAATTTTGTTTTAATTAACTAAAACAACACTGATGAATACTTGGGTCAGTGTTTTTCATTCACTTGTCCTGGTGCCATAGTTTATAGCCTCATTCCCAGGCCAATACCCAGTTTCCTGGAAGCCAGGCATGGACTGGGAATGAGGCTACTTAATATCCAGGAGTGTCCTTAAAATGGTATTCCACTGTACATACTGGATGAAATGGTCTGGGAACAACACCAATGTGATTGAAGCAAACGAGATTACCTATAAAATTATGCTTGTAATCCAGTTGCTCTCCTCTCTTTTTTCCTCATTGGTGTTTGCTGGCCATGGCTCTTCTTTTGAGCAGCTTCAGTCGTGCTTTCTGCATCCTCTTCTCTGCTAAGCAAATGTACACACTGTGAGGTAGCAACCCCAGAAAATAACACTGCAGGAAGGTGTGCGCGTGTGGGAGGATGGAGGAGGGAGGAGCAATAGGGATGGGTGGAGGAGGCTGAGGATGGTTTGGTCTCATACTCAATCCTTCCTGCTTACTTAATTGTTAGTTAATTATTTAGTTTATTTATTTAATTACTACAGAAATATTAAGCCATATAGCAAACCAGTCACGTGTGTTGTTAGTATATAAGTACCACACATTAGTTTATAATTAGAAAACATTTTTCATGCAGTAGTTGTTAGTTTTAATTGCCAGCATGCAACAACAGCTAAGTTATAGTTTGAAGTTTTAGTAATAGTTGTAGTATAACTAAAACAACACTGCTAGCAGGTTGGTAGATGGAGGGGGGTTATAATGTCCGTTGGAGGCTGGAGTGTTTGCAAACCAAAAACAGTACCACTTGTTCAGAAGAACGTGCACATGTACAAAACAGATTCTCCTCTCCCGCTCTTTGTTACCTACATATTCATGTCAGTTGTGGGTTTATTGTTTATCCTCGTGTTGTGATGTCATCGTCCCCATCGGACTTGACTGTGTACTGGACTGACCTGTACAGCGTGTATCCAGTATCCAAATGTGGTATGTTGAATGCCAATGGTTGCTACAGCAGAGCGGGCGTATGTCTCTGGACTGGGTGCGGAGTACGTCACTCTACGAACATTGCTCATTGCTGTGGCAACAAGACCTGGCATTACAGTCTTGTGTGTGTGTGTGTGTGTGTGTGTGTGTGTGTGTGTGTGTGTGTGTGTGTGTGTGTGTGTGTGTGTGTGTGCATGCGTGCACGTGTACAGAGGCATGTGGTATGAGAGGGAAAAAGAAGTTTGTAATAGTGCAAATATTTCAGTTCAAATAATCCATTGTGGACACTTACCTGCACAATGATTCCTCTAGAACCGTATTCACTTCGCAAGCTATCAGAAAAATAGTTCACAAAGATCTGGCAAAGCAAGTAAAGGTCAAAGGTTACACATAAACTGGATTGACAGCTTGGGTAATGACAGCCTCATGGCCATGTGGCAGGAGATACAGCCTGGGAATGAGGCTAGAGTGGTTGTTCATATGTGTATGGAGAGTACTTCTTATTAAAAACTGAAATATGACCAAGGTCTGAATTCTACTTGATTGCGTTCATGTATCTTCCTAGCCTCGTTTTTAAGCCTTCCCCACTTTCACCATTCTTCTGCTCCTGTGTATTATTGTGAATGCAGACGAAAGATAAACGGGGGAGGCATGGGAACGAGGCTATCTGCTTGGGTTGAAATATGTTACGTACAAGTCACTAGCTGTCAATATCAGGCACGAGAGTATGTGTGTATGTGGAGGGGGAGTGTGTGTAGTTTAGGAGGTATGTGTGTGTGTGGGTGTGGGTGTGGAGGGAGGAGGGTGTGTGTGGAGGAGAGGAAAGAGTGACTCCATGTACCTTGGATGCAGTGTACACCGCCAGCAGAGCACAAGGACCAAGAGCACTAACGGTGGACAAGTTTACAATAATACCACCTTTTCTGTATAGTGTGTGTGGAAGGGGAGGGTATGGTGTGTGTGAGGGGGAAGGTGTATGTGTGGAGGGGAGAGGTGTAGGTCATGTAGCACTGTCTCACCTGTCCAACATCCGAGGCAGGAGCATGTGAGTCATCTGTAAAAAGCAAAACACATGCGCTGCCTGACACACAAACCAGTGTGTGTACGAAAGTTGAAAATGAAACTCTAACCTGTACTGTGGCCTGGCAGTTCAGTTCCACTACGTTGCGACACCGCTGGGTACGAGGATAAGACAAAAGAAACATACCATGGAAACATACAGTATTCAGGAGATTTCTTAGTCCTGTTCCCAGGCATTTCCACTATCATTTTTTGATTCCATACTGTTAGCAATGTAAAAGTGGCCTGGGAATGAGGCTACAGACATCCTACCATTTCAGTGACTTGAAGAAAATATTCAGGATATTCGTAACTAAGACCAACGTTGTTGACTGTGTGTGTGTGTGCGTGTATGTGTGTGTGTGTGCGTGTGTATGTGTGTGTGTGTGTGTGTGTGTGCGTGCGTGTGTGTGTGCGTGCGTGTGTGTATGTGTGTGTGTGCGTGTGTGTGTGCGTGCATGTATGATATGTGTATGGTGGGTAGGCCTTGATGGATTATGCTAGCATAATTTTGAGAATAATGGGCAACAAAAGGAATCGAGAATTATTTGAGAATAATAGGTAAAAAATTCTAATAAAAAAGGAATAATAGGTCCTAGTTTTGTAGGCTACACCTAACAGCAATTGGCGTTGAGTCTAGGCGTACATGTAGCCTCGTCCACAGGCATCATTTGGCAGCTGCCACCAATGAAACATTGAAGCCTGGGATGAGGCTAGTGCACATGCGCATTTCCACTCCAATCACATGTAGTAATGTAGTAGGCATTATTTAAAATGAGTATTTGTACAGTTTTTGTTATTGAGTGGGGCTATCTATATAAAGAGACTCTATTTGGTGCATGATGTATTGTATTTAGACTGGGAATGATAGGCATGATGAAAAGAATAATTAGGTAGTATGAGAAGAATAATAGGTAAGAATTTTGAGAATACAAGAATAGAATAATAGGGTAAAAAAAAAAGAATAATCCATCAAGGCCTAATGGTGGGGGGAAGCTACAATGAATGTACTTTATGTGGATAACAAGAATGAAGTAACTGACTTAAAATGCCAATGTCAAGGTCCTGGAGCTCCTCAGCTATACGAGGGTAGATCTCATGACCATCAGAGAAGTCAACTGCAATGATACGGACTTCACAACCATAGTTCTCCTCTGGAGAGGTAAATGAGTCAGGGAGAAGGGAGAGGAAAGAGTGGAGAAAGGGAGGGAAGAAGAGTGAGGGGGGAGGGAAGTGAGACAGTGAGGGAGGGAGGGAAGTGAGAGGTGAGGGAGGAGGGAAGTGAAAGAGTGAGGGAGGGGGTGATGAAGAATGAGAAAGTGTGAGAAGACTAAGACACAGCCAACTCACTGATCTCATCGGCCACTTTCTGTAGTTTGTCCTGAGAGCGACTCATGATGACCACATTCAGCCCTCGCCTGGCCAGCTGGAAATGAAGCAACCCTCAAATCATGTGTGTAACTGACGACACAGCAACACACAATGATGTCATACTTACCTCCAGTGCATAGCCCCTTCCTATACCTTCAGACGCTCCCGTCACCACTGGAATGGGAGAGGTGGAATGGAAACATGGAAATCAGACTCAAGTGGAATGAAAACATGGGAACTGGCCTGCCCACCTGCCCATGGTCCATATTTCTTGAGGTTGATTCGTGAGATGCCCCACGGAGCAAGGAAGAAGGCACAGAACCCGCCCGACAACTGCCACATCTGCTTCAGCATCCACTTCAGTAGAACACCAGCACCAAAAATGGCTGCTACATTTCTATGAACAGAAGTGCATATGTATTAGTTCTGGCATGCAAAGCACCTCTAGGACACATTTAAAGGACACTATTACTTGTCCAACAGCTGAACACAATTTACAATGCTCCTCTGCACCTCTGTGAGGTGTAGACCAATTAATGTAGCACACCTCACAATCCTCCACTGCTCTGGCGACAGCAGCTCTCTTACTGCATCAGTGATGGCATCCAGAGACATAGCTAGCTCGCAAACCACGCCCCTTCTCCAACTTGCAGAATGGAATAGGAACGCACAGTTGCAGAATAGGAACTGAATCTCAACGTGTATTAGATGGCGGGAAGGAGCGAGTGGCGGAGGTTCGAGTGTTGTGGGACGCTCTACAACAGCTTGAAGGCGATCCTATAGCAAGTCTGGGTGAGGCTGAGGCGGTGGCAAAGTCTCTACTCCTGGGCTCAAGACCGCGCTCAAACCAGATGACTGGGAACCTGACCAGTTCAATCAGCAATGAGACACAAGTCATAGGCATGATAGCATGTCTCATTGAGAACACTAGCCTCGTTCCCAGGCTCTCGTGCTTGGGCAGACTAGAATGCAGGTTACCAAGGGAACTTGGCGCATGCACGAATAGTGTGTACCAGGCTCTCTTTCCTCCTCCCCCGCACAAGAGCCTGGGAACGAGGCTATGAGAACACTTGAATGGCTCTATTATCCATGGCTCTATGCTAGCCTTGTTTCCAGGTTCCCCTACTCTAGAATGCAAACATGGTGATAGGTAGATAGTGATATTTGCATTCTGGAGTGGAAGGATCGGGGGGGGGGGGAGCCTGGAAATGAGGCTAAGCTCTATCATAATCATCCAACTGATGCTGTATACAGGTTTGCTCCACACAAATTCTAATTAGCAGGTAAGGTACCAAACTCAGTATAGTTGACTAAATGCCCCTTTCCCTATTTTGACTCAAATGTAGCTATACGGGATGGAGAGGTTAACAAGCACAAACTGGAAATAATTAAGCCAACACCGTCTGCAACTGTTGCAAGCTAAGAATATTCTCTTCACGACAGTGTTGGTTAAAATGTTAACTCTTATCCTCACGCAGCGGCCGGGGAATGAGGCTAACCACTTATCTCCAATGGTGGAGAGACTGCATAAATATTGATCTTAAAATTTGCTCATGCCAAACAACAAAGATTGCATGTGTGTCTGCTTTTCCAACTTCAAAAGGTCTGCTTTGCCTTCTTCTTCAGGTACCCCTCTTTTGCAGCTGGACCACCCATGTCACTAATAAGTCAAGCAGCCAACCTGGAACCAGACCCAATACATAGGCCTGTGTGTGTGTAGCATAAGTGGGGGGGAAGGGGGAGGGGGGGGGCATATGTGTGTATACATGTGTGTGTACCTAGTTGTATGTCACATGTAACCACTGAAAAGACTGAGATATCTGTAACCATGGCAACAGAGATCCCCACCTGCAGTGCATGGTAGAAGTAACCATATGTGGTATGTTGGATACCAATGGTAGCAACAGCAGCACGGGCATAGGTGACAGGATCCGGAGCGAACCTTGAGGCCCTTCGAATACCACTCATCGCCGTGGCAACAAACCATGGCCTGACATCCTGGGAAGGAGGAAGGAGGGAAAGGGGAGGGATGGAGGGAGAGAAGAACAAGGGAGAGAGGAGGGAAGAAGAGACTAAGCGAGATGCTAAATGCAATTCAGACACACACTTGTACCTGTGCAATGATTCCCTTTGAGTTATACTCTTTACGCAGGATGTCCGAGAAACGGCTGTCAAAACTCTGAGAGAGAGAGGATGATAAATTTCAATCGCTTGTCCTAATAACTAAAATTTATATATTTTTAAATACAGTGAACCCCCAAACACCTGACATGAGGACATTCATTCAGGACATTCTAAAGTGTCCCAAATTGATCACCTCAATAATTAACCTCTGAAATGAGGACAGCTCATATTTACCAGTGATAATTTCAAGCAATAAATGTCTAAACTCCTTTTAATTAAAAGACATTTTGTGTCACCATACTACCTTGGTAGCAGAATAGCTGCTTAGGAACATGTAAGGATGGTCGGCTGCAGCAGAGGAGATGTTCACCACCACCCCATGACCCCTAGGTGTGTAGGTGTGAGGGAGAATATGTAATAGCTAAACTACTATGCTAGCGGTGGTTACAGGATATACACCAGGAAGCCAAGGCTCAGCTGAGGCTTCTAATTGAATAACTGTCAAGTGTATATCCTGTAACCGCTAGCCTGCATGTAGTATACCTAAAGTCACAAAAAAGTTTTCTGAATGAAAACAAGTGCATGTAGGGATGGAATTAACCCTCAAAAACCAGCCAAACAAGATGGGAATGACACCACAACACTTTCACACCATCCCTACATCTTGTGCGACTCGCCGGTCTGGTACTTCAGCGATGCTTTCCAGCAAAGTTAACGGTCCTGTTGCCCATGGAAGCACTCGATAATGCCTGATATGGCTCATGGAAGCCGTTGACTAATCTAATGCAGACATTTCGAGCATGTCATTTGTGCACTTTTAATGTGGCCGCCATTTTTTTCGGGGTCATCCCTACATATGGCGTACTGTACTCCATGCTATAGCTTGTACTAAACATGGCTTCACTGCCTTCTAACTGCCTTAATTGGAACTTACAGATTGTACACTAATTGGTACTTGTAAGTATTCCTTGTGGTTTGCAATCAACTCAGCACCTTGCCTTTAATCCACCAGTGTAGTACTAGTCTCGTCCCCTGACCCTCCCCGCACATGTGAGAGAGAGGGTCTGGTGTTCTGAGTTACTTTTCTTGTCACATGGGGTGGGTAGCTCCCCGATCCGAGAGCTCGAATCAGATTGCAGAACGCATAGTTATATGCGATGACGTAGGCAATCGAGGACGAGATCTAGTTAGGAAACTGCTCTCACAGCTCATTTGTTATGTTCTCGGCTGTAGCAAGGTAGGTCGTAGCCTTGAAAAGCATGCCTTCCACACTGAGCCATTCGCAAGCTCTATTTCCGGACTAATACTAACATTAGCAAGGTAACTGTTTTGTTAGAGGGAGCTGGATGGAGGGAGCGACGCTGTTTGGACACTGGCAGAGTGATCATACAAACGGCACAGCTTGGTATCATTTACTCTTCCATCTTGCATGCTGCATGCAGAATGCAATAATTACATTCTTTATGCCATTTTACCCCGCCCCATGTGACAAGAAAAGTCGTTCAGAACACCAGACCCTCTTCCCGCTTTTCGGGGGTGGGGTCTGGGCATGAGACTCGTGTAGTACAAAGCAAATTGAGGTCTGGTGACCAGGAGTATTGGAGAATTGAGTTGGGGTTGGAGACAAGTAAGTGTGAAACTATAGTGCTCACTTTTCTACCATCTTTGGCAGTAGCATGTGGGTCATCTGAAGGAAGAAGGGAAGAAGCAAGGAAGAGTGAGGAGAGTGAGGAGCAGATGAAATGGGGAAGAATGGGGGGGGGGGGAGGAGGAGGATGAAATGAGGTAGATTGGGGGAGGAAAACATTTTGAGAACTACACTTGATGCTCTCACCACACTGCAAACACCTTACCTGTACTATAGGGTGACAGTTGATCTGAACAATCTTGTAGTGTCGCTATGGAAACAAGAGTTGGCACATGTTAAAATATGCATAATCACTATTCCTCACAACTCACCTCTTCTGGTATTTCAAGAAAGTAGTCTGGACCCACATTATATCCGACGTTGTTTACTAAAGTAACAGTCACACACACACAGAGTGAGTCAAGCCTCACAGCAGGGCCAACGGCTGAGAGTTGCTAAATAAAAGATGCTACCTTACCAAGAACCCCAATGTCTAGGTCCTGGAGCTCCTCGGCTATATGAGGGTAGAGCTCATGACCTTCAGAGAAGTCAACTGGAATGATACGAACTTCACAACCATAATTCTCCTCTGAGGAAAGGGGGGGAGGGGGGAGTGAGAAGGGTGTGAAGGAGTGAGGGAAGGGGATGAGAATGTGAGAAAAGTAGAGAGGTGGGAGGCAAGAGAGTAGGAAGAGGGGAAGAGGGTGAGTGAGAAAAAGTAAGGAGAGCAGGGGGAGGAAGTGTGAGGATACAAAGACATAACCAACTCACTAATCTCGTCGGCCACTTTCTGCAGTTTGTCCTGAGAGCGACTCATGATGACCACATTCAGCCCTCGTCTGGCCAGCTGGAAATGAAGCCACCCTCAAACCATGTGTGTAACTGACGACACAGCAACACACAGCGATGTCATACTTACCTCCAGTGCATAGCCCCTTCCTATACCCTCAGATGCTCCCGTCACCACTAGAATGAGAGGTGGAATGGAAACATGGGAATCAGACCAGCAGTGGAATGAAAACATGGGAACTGGCCTACCCACCTGCCCATGGTCCATATTTCTTGAGGTTGATTCGTGAGATGCCCCATGGAGCAAGGAAGAAGGCACAGAACCCGCCCGACAACTGCCACAGCTGCTTCAGCATCCACTTCAGTAGAATGCCAGCACCAAAAATGGCTGCTACATTTCTATGAACAGAAGTGCATATGTGTGGATGGGTGTTGTGGAAGGGGGGGAAGGTAGTGTTTCAAGCCAATCCCAGTGAAGAGCACTACCAAGCATCGCCATACCCTTCCTTCCCCTTGTGTGATACTGAATGTGAGGCTTGGGTCTGGCTTGTGAGATTATATACCTGGGATACTATGCTAAAAATGTCCAACAGTTGGAACACAATTTACTAATTTTGTTCCTCTGTACCTCTTTTAGCTATTAATGTATATAGCACACCTCACGACCCTCCATTGCTCTGGGGACAGCAGTTCCCATACTGCTTCAGTGATTGTATTCAGAGACATAGCTAGCTCGCAAACCACGCCCCTTCCCCAACTTGCAGAATGGAATAGGAACGCATGGTTGCAGAATAGGAACTGGATCCGAACATAATAGATGGCCGGACTATTAGCCTCGTTCCCAGGCCGTTCCCGCCTCCAGTTTTTGATCGCTTGCAGTAGGCCGTTCCCGCCTCCAGTTTTTGATCGCTTGCAGTATACTGCAAGCGATCAAAAACTGGAGGCGGGAACGGCCTGGGAACGAGGCTACTGGACTATAGTGATGGCCGGGAAGGAGTGAGTGGCGAAGGTTGTGGGACGCTCTGCGACAGTTTGAAGGCGATCCGCTGGAAAGTCTGGGTGAGGTAGAGGCGGTGACAAAGTCGCTGCTTTTGAGTTCAAGGCAGATGTGCACTCTCATTCCCAAAACCAAGTGTATGGGAACCAGACTGTTCCTGCCTCCAGATTTTTATGCAGAAAACGCGGGGAAGGCCTGGGAGATAGAGCATCAGAAAGAGCAAAGGTAGCAGGCAACTTACTACACATATCTAGCTATCAAGGGGGTGAATATCATACACACTGAGCGTTGAACGCATAGTTGGTTGAAAACATCATCTTTCTGTTCTAAAACTCTGGTCCTTTTATTGATTATGTCATGCTCACGCAAGAAAAGATACAAGCTCTGTGGCTTATTTGTGTTCTGGAGTGGGGAAGCCTGGGAACGAGGCTAATACTAGAAGTGATCTGCACTGGGATTGGTTTTGAGGTCTGAGACCTCCCGTGCCACGTTAAGGTATTTGATGATGGTGGCAATTTGTTTTATATCACACATAACCATAACACAACAGGTAAGTATCACTGCACATGTTATTATCACTTATTACAATCAGTTACAATTTGGCTAGAAGTCTTGTGTGGCAGCTTTAAACAGTGGATGTTAGCCAGGGTTTTGTTGGTTTGGCAGCGTGCACTTTAATTCTAAAGTGGAGGCAGTCATCCTTCAGGTACTGGCAATTCTGGTCTGCATTGTGATCAAGCTGATCATGGGAGATGAATTTAGACCATCCATATCCTGTGGGAGCCATCTCACCATCCACTACCCTCCTGCTTACCGCACCATTTTGTGGAAATGAGACTGTACGTGTGTGGTGATTCTCATCTGCTAGTTGGTTGAGCAGTGTGAAGGCGACCTCTCCTGTGAAGGGCCATGACAGATTATCATCATTCCTCCCTTGCATCAGATAGGCACCCACTGAGACATAAGTACCTGTACCATCACCAAACCCATTGGTATACACCTTGATACACATCTTGTACCCTCCCAGGTGGGTATAGAATGGAAGACTGCGCCATTCTTGTTTGGAGGATTTGTGTTGGTTGAACTTTGTCATATTGAATACGCATGGACCAGCTCGACCAGCTACAACATTGTCAGCCATTACTTTCATCTCCTCCTGCAGTTTGTTGACAGTCTCTATCGCAAGATGGAGGTGAAATGTTTCATCATCCTGATGTTGCTGTAAATCTTTACGAAGTGGCTCTTTGGTACAACCAATTCCTTTATATTTACATGACACTGCCTCGTACTGACATTTTGATCGGTGATCTGCAAGCTCACAGCGAGCCACTAAGACCTTGCAATCACTATTAGGGCAGGAGATTTCCATCTTTGGACATGTGTCAAGATGAGTGGTGGTTATATCACAGTATCTTCCAGTGGTCCTACAGTGGGGACACTGGTATTGGCGATTGGGACACTTGTTCTTGAGATGGTGGTCTAAGTCACGGCGTAATATATTTTTGTCCATACACTTGTTTGGGCAGCGAAGGAGGGCATATCCACATGTGGTGAGGTGGTCGTTCAGGGATCGCAACTCCCCTTCCTTGTCACACCCATTTTCCCTGTTGCTGCATTTGACCTTAAGTGACTTGATTTCCTGCTCAGCTATTCGGGAAGAAATAGAGGAGGGTTATGCAGCATGTATTGCCATCTGAAGTTCACTTACCTCGGAAGAAGAACAGACAACAGGAAGTTATGTTAAGCAGTATGTTGTTTCATGGATTAAGAATTGTCTGAAGTTCACTCACCTCTGGTGTCAGGGAAGTGGTGTCCTCTTTTCCTGCAGTTTGGGCAAATAGTGGAGCGTTTCTTGTGTTCATCCAGGCAGACTTTGCAGTAGACCCTCCCACAGCATGTCATTTGGTGCGGGGTACCGGATACAAGAAGGCAGATCTGACAGACCAGTTTGTCTGGTGGTGTCTCCACAAACTTGCAGTCATACCCGCCAGTGTTGGAAGCATTGGAAGCCATCTGTTACAGAGACTTCAGAATGAAACAGCAACTACATTGTAAAGGCAATGATGGCAATAGATACATGTCTGGTAGTAAACTTACTTGTGCTGTGTCACTCTGTGGGCGATAGACACTCAGAAAATGACTAGCTACTAACTTTGGTTCTGTATGTGACGTAAAATATGGGGGAGGACACATACTTTGAATGTTGTAAGCAACGATGTGTGTTAGTTACTGATATTCATGATCATATATTGCCATGAATCATGAATAGGGATGGCTTATACTGCTTTATGTAGGAAGAGAATGGCCACAGTGCCTGGTTTACAGAGATCGACTTGAGATTAGGCCTTGGATTAAGTAAAATATTCCACCTGCTGGGAAGGTGACATAACTCATTAGCCTCCTTGATGGTATTTGATCTACTTACACCTCCCTCACTATCCACCACCCTCCTGTTTTCCACACTCTTGCGGAAATGAATTTGCATATGTGTAATGGTCCTTATCCCACCTTTGTGTGTGAAGGAAAACTCTCCTTTGAAGGACCACGGCAGAGATTTTTTACTTGAGCCTGTTTTCTTTTTCTCTCACATGATCAGTAACACATTGGCAGAGAAACAGAAAGCCCTGATTGAGCTTGAACCAAATTCCAAATCATCATCCACACACTATAAAACTCACAAGTCAAAGCACATACATAATGTATTTTACAGTGACTACTTTAAACCTAGCTCCTAAAATTATCGCCATAAGGTGTGTGATGATCTACTTAGGTCTGTGGTGACACCATGACTTTAAATGGTGCATGTCAGCCAGGGCTTCACCGGTTCAGCAGCTTCTACTTCAATTTGAAAACAGAGACAATCGTCTTTCAGGTACTGGCAATACTTTGCTGCATCATAATCGAGTTTATCTTTGGAAATGAATTTGCTATGTCCGATTGCACTCCCTCGGTCATCATCCACTACCCTCATGCTTGCGACATTGTATTGTGGAAATGAGATTGTACGTGTGTGGTGGTTCTCATCTTCCAGTTGGTTGAGCAGGGTGATGGTCACCTCTCCTGTGAAGGGCCATGGCAGGCTGTCATCATTCCTTCCTTGCACAAGGCAAGTGTACACGGAGACATGAGTACCTGCACCTTCACCAAACCCATCAGCATCGACCCTGATACACATCTTGTAACCTCCAGGGCTGGTGTAGAATGGAGGACTGTACCATTCTTGTGAGGATGTTTTGTGTTGGTAGTACTTTGGGAATTTAAAGACACGTGGCCCAGCTTGACTGGATACTACCTTTTCATCCATTACCTTCATCTTCTTCTGCTGTTCATTGACAGTCTCTATTGCAAGGTGAAGATGAAGGATTACATCATTCTCGTGTTGTTTTAAATCTTTGCGAAGCGACACTTCTTTACAGCCAATTTCTGCATATTTGCATGGCACTGCCTCAAACTGACACGTTGATCGATGCTTTGAAAGATCACAGCGAGGTACTGAGGCCCAACACTCACTGTTGGGACAGGGGACTTTGACCCTTGGACATATGCCAAGATGAGTGGTGGTTATGTCACGGTATCTTCCAGTGGCCTTGCAGTGGGGACACAGGTGCTGGCGATTGGCACACGTTTGGAGGTGGTGGGCTAGCTTATAATGTAATAACTTCACTTCCTCGTTGTTCTCCATGCACTCATTTGGGCAGCTGAGGAGTGCATATGCACATGTTATGAGATGGTTGTCCAGGGATCGTAACTCTCCCACCCAGCGACACCCATTTCCACAGTTGCTGCACATGACCTTAAGTGACTTGACTTCTTGTTCACCTAGGGGAAGAAATCCAGGAGGAATTTGTAGCTAGTAAGCTACGAGACTGACTGTCTCACTCACCTCTGGTGTCAGGGAAGTTACGACCTCTTTTTCGGCAGTTTGGGCAAGCCCTGGAGTGTCTCTTGTGTTCATTCAGGCAGTCTTTGCAGTAGACCCTCCCACAGCATGTCACTTGGTGTGGGGTAGCGGATACCAGAAGGCAGATCTGACAGATCAGCTTGTCTGGTGGTATCTCCACAAAATTGCAGTCATATCCACCAGTCATTTGACCAGTTGAAGCCATCTGTCACAGAGACAACATGTAGCTATGTTGTAACACAACTGTACAAGGATGGCAATAATGCAAAGTGGCTGCTGCTAGTCTACTGGTTGCAGCAAACAATACTTTGGTACTTTCTATGCAGAGTCAATGCCTACATCTAGTACCAGGGATCCAGCATGGGAATTGAACTGTGCCTATGGATAAATGCCCCCTATCCTCTGCTCCAGTGGCAGAGCTCCAGTGGCTCAGTTGGTAAGAGCATCTGACCGGAATTCAGAAGACTCAGGTTCAAATCCTGGCTGGATCTCAACGTCTTTTTCTCATCAACATTCTTGTTCCATTATTGGCATTAATGTCCAGCAGTAAACTCACCTTTGTTTTGTCACTCTGTGGACAGTAGACACTCAGAAACTCAGCAGCCAGGTACTAACTTTGGTTCTGCAAGGTCACAGAATTTGAATTTGAATTTTGCTACATGTGTAAGATCATCATAGATAGTAGAGTACCTGGTAGTACCTGAGATGATATTCATAATCATGAATAACTTGTGTAGCTATCTGGTGATAACCCACTGCAATCTAAGGCTTTAGATAATAGCCACAATGGCTGGCCTACAGGAGGCTTCTTCTCCATGGAGATTTGGATTGGATTACTTATTCCACTTATCCTCTCTACCAGTGGCAGATTCTCATCATCTTCCTTTCAAGCACATTGTCCGGAAAAAAAAAAATTGAGCTTGAGTGTAGTTCCAAATAATTGTCTGCTGTAACATACTAATATACTGGCTCACAAGTCAAAGCACGTACTTAATGTCTCTTACAGTAGCTACTTTCAATCTAGCTCCTAAAATTATTGCCATCAAGTTATGTGCATGTTTGATCTAGTTAGGTCTGTGGTGGTCTCATGTGGTGACTTTAAACAGTGCACGGCAGCCATGCATGGCTTTGCTATTTTAGCATAACTTTGTTCCCAGGCCTTCCCCGCTTTTACCTGTTCACAATAATACATGGGAGTGGTCCGAGTGGAAGTGAATGCAAACGAAAGGTAAAAAAGGAGAGACCTAGGAATGAGGCTTATTTGAGGCTATATAGCTACTTTACTTTAGATACAGTCATCCTGCTAATTTTGTGCTGCATCATCATTTTGATTAAATGTGGACCATGCATCTGTACGTATCCTCTGGGAGCTCCATCATTATCTATCCTCCAGCTTGTTTCTCTGCCTTACACAGTATGCAACACTACCTTTATCACCACAAGCTACTCTATATTAGCCTCGTTCCCAGGCCTCCCCCATTTTTACCTTCCGTTTGCGTTCACAATAATACACAGGAGCGGAAGGTAAAACCGGGGGAGGCCTGGGAACGAGGCTAACTCTATATGGTATGGTCAAGTAATACTAATAGTAATCTGTTGTCATCCGTTGAGTTTGTATACATGCAGTAGTGTAATAGCTAGCCATACAATATGCTTTTATCAGTTACAATTTAGTCAGGTCTGTGGCAACCTCATGGGGCAATGTTAACCTTAAACTGTGCATGTCAGCTTCATTGCTTTGGTGACGTGTACTTTGATTTTAAAGTAGAGGCAGTCATTCTTCAGATATTGGTGATTCTGGTCTGCATCATGAGCAAGTTGATACTGAGAAATGAATTTATACTGTCCATGCCCAGTGTATGCTCTCCCACCACCCACTACCCTCCTGTCGTCTTGTGGAAATGAAACTGAACGTCTGTGGTGGTTCTCATCTGTCAGCTGGTTGAGGAGCATGAAGGTGACCTTTCCTGTGAAGGGCCACGGCAAGTTGTCATCATTTCTCCCTTTAATGAGGAAAGCAAACACTGAGACATGAGTGCCTGCACCTTCACCATACCCATTGGCATCAACCCTGACACACATCTTATACCCTCCCAGGTGAGTGTAGAATGGAGGACTGTACCATGCTCATTTAGATGTTATGTGCTGGTTGAACTTGGGCATTTTGAGTACACATGGACCAGCTTGACCAGCTGTGATAGTGTCACACATTATTTTCATCTCCTCCTGCTGTTTGTTGACAGTCTCTATGGCAAGGTGGAGGTGGAGGATTGCATCATTCTCATGTTGTTCTAAGTCTTTGCGCAGTAGCTCTTTTCTACAACCAATTCCCACATATTTGCATGGTACCTTCTCAAACTGACATGTTGATCGATGATTGGAAAGATTACACCGAGTCACTGAGGCCTTGCAGTCAGTATTAGGGCAGTGAATATCCACCTTTGGACACGTGTAAAGATGAGTGGTTGTTATATCACAGTATCTTCCAGTGGTCCTACAGTGGGGACACTGGTACTGGCGATTTGGACACTTGTCCTTGAGGTGCTGGTCTAGGTCACGGCGTAATATCTTTTTGTCCATACACTTGTTTGGGCAGCGAAGGAGGGCGTATCCACATGTGGTGAGGTGGTCGTTCAGGGATCGCAACTCCCCTTCCTTGTCACACCCATTCTCCCTGTTGCTGCATTTGACCTTAAGTGACTTGATTTCCTGCTCAGCTATTCGGGAAGAAATAGAGGAGGGTTATGCAGCATGTATTGCCATCTGAAGTTCACTTACCTCGGAAGAAGAACAAACAGCAGGAAGTTATGTTAAGCAGTATGTTGTTTCATGGATTAAGAATTGTCTGAAGTTCACTTACCTCTGGTGTCAGGGAAGTGCTGTCCTCTTTTCCTGCAATTTGGGCAAGTGCTGGAGCGTTTCTTGTGTTCATCCAGGCAGGCTTTGCAGTAGACCATCCCACAGCATGTCACTTGGTGTGGGGTAGCGGATACAAGAAGGCAGATCTGACAGATCAGCTTGTCTGGTGGCGTCTCCACAAAATTGCAGTCATATCCACCAGTTGTTCAAGCAATGGAAGCCATCTGTCACAGAGACAACATGTAGCTAGCTATGTTGTAACACAACTGTACAAGGATGGCAACACATAGAAAATGGCTGTTGCTAATACCAAGTCTACTGGTTGCAGCGAACAGTACTTACTGTGCAGAGTCAATGTCTACCAGAGATCCAGCCTGGGAATTGAACTGTGTCTATGGCCATCTATCCTCTGCTCCAATGTCAGAGCTCCAGTGGCTCAGTTGGTAAGAGCATCTGACCAGAATTCAGAAGACCCAGGTTCAAATCCTGGCTGGATCTCAATGTCTATTTTTCTTTTTCTCATCAACATTCTTGTTCCATTGATGTCCAGCAGTAAACTTACCTTTGTTTTGTCACTCTGTGGATAGTAGATACTCAGAAACTCAGCAGCCATGTACTAACTTTGGTTCTGCAAGGTCACAAAATCTAAATTTGCTACACTTGTAAGATTATTATAGATAGTAGAGTAGCTACCTGGTAGTATCTGTGGTGATATTCATAACCATGAATAACTAATGGTAGCTATCTGGTGATAACCCACTGCAATCTAAGGCTTTAGATAATAGTAGGAAGAGAACGGTCACAATGCCAGGCCTGCAGGGGCATTATTGTGGAGATTTGGTTTGGATTTAATTCCACCTATCAGGCAAGGAAGGTGACAAACACCCAGGTCATTAGCCTCTCTACTGGTGGTAGACTCTCATCATCTTCTTTAACTGTTGGGAACACATTGACAGAAAGCATGCACCGGTTGAGCTATAGAGCCAACTCCAAATAATCTACACACTAGAAAAACCCTGACTCACAGTTCAGAGAACATGCATAATAATATGTCTTACATTATTAACTTTGTATTACCTAGCTCCTGAATTCAAGTTATGTGTTCCTATATTGATGATCTTGTTAGGTCTGTGGTGGTCCCATGTATAGTGACTTTAAACGGTGCATGGTCAATCATAGTCTCGAGCCCTGGGTTTGAGACTAGGTCAGCCAGGACTTTGTTATTTCGGCAGCTTGTACTTAATCTGAAAGTAGAGGCAGTCATCTTTCACATACTGATAATTCTGGTCTGCATTGTCAAGTCGATTATGATTATGGGAAATGAATGTAATATTGTCTTGAGTCAGATGTATGATAAACAATAGTATCAGTATTGCAAACTGAAACAGAGAGGCAAGCAGGAGGGTAGCTAGATAAAAAATGTACGGAAGTGAATGGAGAAGCATTTTAAGTGCAGCTTCTAAAAAAAAATTGTACTGCAAGTCTTGTGAGAATTTGGATTAGGTGCTACAAATCACACGCTACATCTGAACATGCAATGAAATCAGAGGTTTGTATATTATTATCACTGTGGTACCAAACTGTACTGGAAAAATATCAATCACTCATTTGTTGCCCTGGGCAGATGTCAACAAACTTGTGATATTTTTCAGTGTAGCTTTGTACTATGGTGATATTTATACATTACAACTCCTCTACAATTAGCCAACAGCAACCTCTTGAGTCATCTAGCAGCAACACAACAGGTAATGCAATACTTAGGTCTGTCATAGTCTCGTGTGGCAACTTTAATTAAACTGTGATTGATAACTAGCCCCTGTATATGGTATTACGAAGGAATAGTAATAGCAACCTTTTGAGTCATAGCTGAATTTGTACACACATAAATAACAAAAACAAAACAACTAAGTATTACTTCGATCTAGGTCTGTGCAATCTAGTAGGTCAATTTGTGGCGATCTCATGTGGCAACTTTTAAACAGTGCAAGTTAGCCAGGGCTTCACTGGTTCGGGGGCCTTCACTTCAATTCGAAAGTAGAGACAGTCCCTTTTTAGATACTGTGCTGCATCATAATCAAGTTGACTATGGGAGATGAATTTAGACCATCCATATCCCGTGGGAGCCCTCTCACCTCTCACTACCCTTCTGCTTGCCTCATGGTCTGGTGGAAATGAGACTATACTGGTATGGTGGTTCTCATCTGCCAGTTGGTTGAGCAGTGTGATGGTGACCTCTTCTCTGAAGGGCCATGGCAGGTTGTCATCATTCTTCCCTCGCATCAGGCAGGGAAACACTGACACATGAGTGTCTGCAGCATCACCACACCCATTGGCATAAACCATGATACACATCTTGTAACCTCCAGGGTTGGTGTAGAATGGAGGACTGTACCATGCTTGTGTGGAGGACTTGTGTCGGTTGAACTTTGTCATATTGAATACACATGGATCACCATGACCAGCTATGATATTTACTTTCTGCTCTTCTTTGTCTGCTTTCGTCTCCTGCAAATCATTGATTTCCTTCTGCTGTTTGTTGATAGTCTCTACTGCAAGGCGGAGGTGGAATGTGTCATCATCCTCATGTTGCAGTAAATCTTTGCGAAGTGGCTCTTCCTTACAACCAATTCCTGCATACTTGCATGGTACCTTCTCAAATGGACATTTGGATTGATGATCTGCAAGGTCACAGCGGAGCACTAAGGCCTTGCACTCACTATTAAGGCAGGGGATTTTGACCTTTGGACATGTATCAAGATGAGTGGTTGTTATATCACAGTATCTTCCAGTGTCCTTGCAGTAGGGACACTGGTACTGGCGATTGGGACACTTGTCCTTGAGATGATCATCTAAATCACAGCGCAAGAGTCTCTCTTCCTTTGTACACTCATTTTGGCAGTGAAGAAGAGTGTACTCACATGTGGTGAGATGGTCGTTCAGGGACTGCAACTCCCCCACCCAGCCACACCCGTTCTCACTGTTGTTGCATTTGACTTTAAGTGACTTGATTTCCTGCTCACCTAAAAGGAAGAAATACAGTAGGAAGTTATATCGCATGTTTTGACCTGTCTGAAGTTAACTCACCTCTGGTGTCAGCAAAGTCCTGTCCTCTTTCCCTGCAGTTTGGGCAAGTGTAAGAATGTTTCTTGTGTTCATCCAGACAGGCTTTGCAGTAGACCTTTCCACAACACATCACTTGGTGTGGGGTGTGGGCCACAAGAAGGCAGATCTGACACACCAGTTTGTCTGGTGGTGTGCCCACGAACTTGCAGTCATACCCGGGAACATTGGAAGCCATCTGTTACAGACAAACAAGAACTACACTGTGTATGCAATGATGACAATACATTCATGTCAGGCAGTAAACTTACTTGTGCTGTGTCACACTGTGGCAATTGACACACTCAGAAAATGAGCTACTAACTTTGCTTCTGTATGTAACATAAAAATGGGGGAGGACACTTTTGTTAATATTGGAATGTACTGTAATATCATTTTATTCATGATTATACATAAGTAATCCTATTTGGAGTACTTCCCTACACAAACATACCAGACAAAATGAGTAAAGTGCTGCTAGATACAAATAATTAATTTATCGACTATACTTAAAAAAATATATGAGTGCAATTCAAGTTAAGAATCATAAGAAGTAGCGAACACTGGCTATGCTTAAAGGAAGGGAATTCCACAAAAAAAGGAAAACATACAAAAAAAAAATGAATGTCTAAAAGCATTAATCGTGGAGTGTTTACCATAAAGAGTTAATTCATGTGTAAGCTATGTTTGTGTGTTAGTTACTGATGTTCATGTGAATCATGAATAACTAACAGTATAGCTATCTGTGATGGCCTACTGTGGAAGAGAATGGCCATAGTGCCTGGTTTACAGGGATTTCATGGAGATTAGGTTTGGACTAAGTAAAATATTCCACCTGCCAGGGAAGGTGACATAATTGCCTGGGTCATTAGCCTTCTATCAGTGTACTTGTGATATCCTTGGAGAGTCCCATGGTTATGGCACTGGTGCAAGCCAGGCTCCAGCTGCTGGGCAACGTTTGCTGAGGGGCAGGAGAGGGTTTGGCAGCTCTGCTTTCCTGAAAACGTCAAGTGACTGAGACCTCCCAAACGATTATGTACCTCGTGCTAAGGTGTTGGGCAATCATAGCAGATTGTGCCTTAATGTGATGGTAATTGATCTACACTTCCCACACCATCCACCACCCTCCTGTTTGCCACACTCTTGTGGAAATGTATTTGTGTATTTATAATGGTTTTTATCTGCCAGTTCAGCAACCTTTGTGTGTGAAGGAAAACTCTCTTTTGAAGGACCATGGCAGACATTGTTTCCTCGAATGAACAGAAACACACTGCCAGAGGAACAGAAATCCTTGATTGGGCTTGAGCCAAATTCAAAATCATCATCCACACACTAGTAATACTCACAATTTAGAGCACATAGCTACACAATGTCTCTTACAGTAGCTCATGAAATTATTGCCATCAACTTGTGTGGTAATCATCCTTCAGATACTGGGAATATCACCAAGTTGATTGTATCCTCTGGGAGCCCTATCTACCTACCTGCTTGCCTTTTTGTCTTACATAGTTTGTTCATTGACAGTCTCTATTGCAAGGTGAAGATGAAGGATTACATCATTCTCGTGTTGTTTTAAATCTTTGCGAAGCGACACTTCTTTACAGCCAATTTCTGCATATTTGCATGGCACTGCCTCAAACTGACACGTTGATCGATGCTTTGAAAGATCACAGCGAGGTACTGAGGCCCAACACTCACTGTTGGGACAGGGGACTTTGACCCTTGGACATATGCCAAGATGAGTGGTGGTTATGTCACGGTATCTTCCAGTGGCCTTGCAGTGGGGACACAGGTGCTGGCGATTGGCACACGTTTGGAGGTGGTGGGCTAGCTTATAATGTAATAACTTCACTTCCTCGTTGTTCTCCATGCACTCATTTGGGCAGCTGAGGAGTGCATATGCACATGTTATGAGATGGTTGTCCAGGGATCGTAACTCTCCCACCCAGCGACACCCATTTCCACAGTTGCTGCACATGACCTTAAGTGACTTGACTTCTTGTTCACCTAGGGGAAGAAATCCAGGAGGAATTTGTAGCTAGTAAGCTACGAGACTGACTGTCTCACTCACCTCTGGTGTCAGGGAAGTTACGACCTCTTTTTCGGCAGTTTGGGCAAGCCCTGGAGTGTCTCTTGTGTTCATTCAGGCAGTCTTTGCAGTAGACCCTCCCACAGCATGTCACTTGGTGTGGGGTAGCGGATACCAGAAGGCAGATCTGACAGATCAGCTTGTCTGGTGGTATCTCCACAAAATTGCAGTCATATCCACCAGTCATTTGACCAGTTGAAGCCATCTGTCACAGAGACAACATGTAGCTATGTTGTAACACAACTGTACAAGGATGGCAATAATGCAAAGTGGCTGCTGCTAGTCTACTGGTTGCAGCAAACAATACTTTGGTACTTTCTATGCAGAGTCAATGCCTACATCTAGTACCAGGGATCCAGCATGGGAATTGAACTGTGCCTATGGATAAATGCCCCCTATCCTCTGCTCCAGTGGCAGAGCTCCAGTGGCTCAGTTGGTAAGAGCATCTGACCGGAATTCAGAAGACTCAGGTTCAAATCCTGGCTGGATCTCAACGTCTTTTTCTCATCAACATTCTTGTTCCATTATTGGCATTAATGTCCAGCAGTAAACTCACCTTTGTTTTGTCACTCTGTGGACAGTAGACACTCAGAAACTCAGCAGCCAGGTACTAACTTTGGTTCTGCAAGGTCACAGAATTTGAATTTGAATTTTGCTACATGTGTAAGATCATCATAGATAGTAGAGTACCTGGTAGTACCTGAGATGATATTCATAATCATGAATAACTTGTGTAGCTATCTGGTGATAACCCACTGCAATCTAAGGCTTTAGATAATAGCCACAATGGCTGGCCTACAGGAGGCTTCTTCTCCATGGAGATTTGGATTGGATTACTTATTCCACTTATCCTCTCTACCAGTGGCAGATTCTCATCATCTTCCTTTCAAGCACATTGTCCGGAAAAAAAAAAATTGAGCTTGAGTGTAGTTCCAAATAATTGTCTGCTGTAACATACTAATATACTGGCTCACAAGTCAAAGCACGTACTTAATGTCTCTTACAGTAGCTACTTTCAATCTAGCTCCTAAAATTATTGCCATCAAGTTATGTGCATGTTTGATCTAGTTAGGTCTGTGGTGGTCTCATGTGGTGACTTTAAACAGTGCACGGCAGCCATGCATGGCTTTGCTATTTTAGCATAACTTTGTTCCCAGGCCTTCCCCGCTTTTACCTGTTCACAATAACACATGGGAGTGGTCCGAGTGGAAGTGAATGCAAACGAAAGGTAAAAAAGGAGAGACCTAGGAATGAGGCTAATTTACTTTAGATACAGTCATCCTGCTAATTTTGTGCTGCATCATCATTTTGATTAAATGTGGACCATGCATCTGTACGTATCCTCTGGGAGCTCCATCATTATCTATCCTCCAGCTTGTTTCTCTGCCTTACACAGTATGCAACACTACCTTTATCACCACAAGCTACTCTATATTAGCCTCGTTCCCAGGCCTCCCCCATTTTTACCTTCCGTTTGTACTGCAAGTCTTGTGAAAATCTGGATTGGGTACTACAAATCACACGCTACATCTGAACATGCAATGAAATCAGAGGTTTGTATAATTATGATAAAAATTTATTATCACTGTGGTACCAAACTGTACCAATCACTCATTTGTTGCTGTGGGCATTGTTACTCATGCTGCACAACAGTACAGATGGTGACAAACTTGTGCATGATATTTTTCAGTGTAGCTTTGTACTACGGTGATATTTATATATCATCACCATGAACTCGTGTATAATTAGTCAACAGTGACCTCTTGAGTCATCTAGAAGCAACACAACAGGTAAGTATTACTAAGCATCCAAATAGTTAGGTCTGTTGTAGTCTCGTGTGGCAACTTTAAACTGTGATTGATAGCTAGCTCCCGTAATAGCAACCTTTTGAGTCTAAGCTGAATTTGTACACGTCAAACAACAACAAAACAACAACTAAGTATTACGATTACTTCAATCTAGCTAGTTAGGTCTGTGCAATCTAGTAGGTCACTTTGTGGTGGCAACTTTTAAACAGTGCAAGTTAGCCAGGGCTTCACTGGTTCAGGGGCCTTCACTTCAATTCGAAAGCAGAGACAATCCTCTTTTAGATACCGTGCTGCATCATAATCAAGTTTATTATGGGAGATGAATTTAGACCATCCATATCCTCTGGGAGCCCTCTCACCTCTCACTACCCTTCTGCTTGTCTCATGGTCCGTTGGAAATGAGACTGTACATGTGTAGTGGTTCTCATCTGCTAGTTGGTTGAGCAGTGTGATTGTGACCTCTTCTCTGAAGGGCCATGGCAGGTTGTCATCGTTCTTTCCTCGCATCAGGTAGGGAAACACTGAGACATGAGTGCCTGCAGCATCACCACACCCGTTGGCATCGACCCTGATGCATATCTTGTAACCTCCAGGGTGAGTGCAGAATGAAGGACTGTACCATTCTCGTTTGGAAGATTTGTGTCGGCTGAACTCTGGCATATTGAATACGCATGGATCAGCATGACCAGCCATGATATTGTCTTTCTGCTCTTCTTTGTCTGCTTTCGTCTCCTGCAAATCATTGATTTTCTTCTGCTGTTTGTTGATAGTCTCTACTGCAAGGCGGAGGTGGAATGTGTCATCATCCTCATGTTGCAGTAAATCTTTGCGAAGTGGCTCTTCCTTACAACCAATTCCTGCATACTTGCATGGTACCTTCTCAAATGGACATTTGGATTGATGATCTGCAAGGTCACAGCGGAACACTAAGGCCTTGCACTCACTATTAAGGCAGGGGATTTTGACCTTTGGACATGTATCAAGATGAGTGGTTGTTATATCACAGTATCTTCCAGTGTCCTTGCAGTGGGGACACTGGTACTGGCGATTGGGACACTTGTTCTTGAGATGATCATCTAAATCACAGCGCAAGAGTCTCTCTTCCTTTGTACACTCATTTTGGCAGTGAAGAAGAGTGTACTCACATGTGGTGAGATGGTCGTTCAGGGACTGCAACTCCCCCACCCAGCCACACCCATTCTCACTGTTGTTGCATTTGACTTTAAGTGACTTGATTTCCTGCTCACCTAAAAGGAAGAAATACAGTAGGAAGTTATACTGCATGTTTTGACCTGTCTGAAGTTCACTCACCTCTGGTGTCAGGAAAGTCCTGTCCTCTTTCCCTGCAGTTTGGGCAAGTGTAAGAATGTTTCTTGTGTTCATCCAGACAGGCTTTGCAGTAGACCTTTCCACAACACATCACTTGGTGTGGGGTATGGGCCACAAGAAGGCAGATCTGACACACCAGTTTGTCTGGTGGTGTGCCCACGAACTTGCAGTCATACCCGGGAACATTGGAAGCCATCTGTTACAGACAAACAAGAACTGTGTATGCAATGATGACAATACATTCATGTCAGGCAGTAAACTTACTTGTGCTGTGTCACACTGTGGCAATTGACACACTCAGAAAATGAGCTACTAACTTTGCTTCTGTATGTAACATAAAAATGGGGGAGGACACTTTTGTTAATATTGGAATGTACTGTAATATCATTTTATTCATGATTATACATAAGTAATCCTATTTGGAGTACTTCCCTACACAAACATACCAGACAGGGAATCTCAACCTTCAGACATGTGTCAAGATGAGTGGTGGTTATATCACAGTATCTTCCAGTGGCTTTACAGTGACGGCACCGATACTGGCGATTTGGACACTTCTTGAGATGTTGGTCGAGGTTACGGCGTAACACATGTACTTCCTTGGTGTTTTCCATGCACTGATTGGTGCAGCGAAGGAAGGTGTACCCACATGTTGTGAGATGGTTGTCCAGTGATTGCAACTCTCCCACCCAGCCACACCCATTCTCACAGTTGTTACACGTGATCTTAAGTGACTTGATTTCCTGCTCACCTACAAGAAATTTAGAAGGAAGTCACAGTTGTTACACGTGATCTTAAGTGACTTGATTTCCTGCTCACCTACAAGAAATTCAGAAGGAAGTCATGCAGCATATTGTTCATTAAAGAGTTGTCTGAAATCCCTTACCTCTGATGTCAGGGAAGCTATTAAGTTCTTTCTTCCCGCAGTTCGGGCAAGCATTGGAGTGTTTCTTGCGTTTATTCAGGCAGGCTTTGCAGTAGATCCTCCCACAGCATGTCACTTGGTGTGGACTGCAGGCAACGTGAAGGCAGATCTGACACACCAGCTTGTCTGGTGGTGTCTCCAGAAAAATGCAGTCATATCCACCAGTGTTGGGAGCATTGAAAGCCATCTGTTACACCTGAAGAAGACATTTATCTCCTTCCAACAATGTATTTTACTACATAATACAAAGCGGGTAAATCTCGTTTTTGAAGATTAAAAAGTAAAGCTAAGTAGCAGTGAGCTATTGTTTGATAAGCCTACTGATAAAGCCCCTAAACCCTAAAAGCCAACTGTAGCACTTGTTTAGACTTCAATGTATAATCTGACTCTGTATGTCTTATGTATACCTCGATCCTTATGTTCTGTCTTATCAAGAGCGCATAAGAACAGGCGGCTAGAGTACTCTACCTGCCCGTTCTTATGCGCTCTTGTCTTATGTATACCTCGATCCTTATGTTCTGTTACAGAGAGTGAGAATGTGTGTTGTTGCACAACTACCATGATTATTCCATTGATGTCAGGCAGTGAACTTACGTACACTGTGTCACTCTGTGGGACAGTAGACACTCAGCAGCTATAACTTCAGCATGTAACATTAAAAATGGGCGAGGTTGCACTTGCTTTAAATGTGTAAGCAATGATTGTGTACTACACACTGACATTCATCATCACATGTTGCCATTAATCATGAATAATTAATGAGTAAAATTTCATGCACATGACTCAAGTTGTATTAAAGTTGAGGTTTACAGCAATGGGAGGACTTACAGGATATTAAAGTTGGTTTTCTTACTACAAATGTAAAGGTACTAATATTACCCAATGGGTGACAGCCACACCCACCTTGATTGAATTTTGAAATTTTACTTGAACCACGCACTCACTAATGTAGCTATCTGCAGATGGTCACCCACACCCGTCCAGGCTGTTTGTAGGAAGAGAATGGCCATATTACCCGGCCTACAGGGTCTTTACATGTGGATTTGGTTTGGACTATACACCCATCTCTCAGGGAAGGTGAATCAATCGCCTGGGTCATCAGCCTCTCTGGTGTGCTTGAAGAGTCCCACGACTACCAGCCTGGTACAAGCCAGGCTCCAGCTACTGGGCAATGTGTGTGAGGTGTGCAGAGGGGCAGGAGAGGGCATGGTAGCTCTGCTTCCCAGACAACTTAATGGAATTTGACTTACACCTCTCTCACCATCCATCACCATTTAGTGGTTCATATCTGCCAGTTGAGCGACTTTGTGTGCGAAGATAACCTCTCCTTTGAAGGACCAAGGCAACCTCTCATCGATTGTATTTTGTGCCTGTTTTCATTTTTGTACCGATCACATTACATTAGCTAGGTTATTGGGATCTTGCATCTCTGTACCAAGTTGTTTTCCTCACATGAAGTAACTTTCAAGAACACATAATTAAGACTAAAATGCAAGGCATGCTTCATTCTACATGAAGTAACTGTAGTCATGACAAGAACACAGAGGAACAGAAAACAGCTGAGCTAAGCCAAATTCCAAACAATCATCTGCACGCTAATAAGACTCATAATCCAGAGCACATGAGCATGCATGATGTCTCTTACAATTTTGTACCTAGCTCCTGAAATTATTGCCATCAATGATCAAGCTATGTGTTGTAACTTTGATGATCTACATAGTTGTGTTGGTGGTCCCATACATGCAGTGACTGTGAGTACATGTGAGCCAGGGCTTTATTGGTTCGGCAGCTGGTACTTTAATTTTCAAAGTAGAGGCAGTTTTCCTTCAAGTATTGACAATTCTGTGCTACGTCATGATTATGAGCCTCATGCTAAGGAGGCACTGTTCGTAATTTGCAAGCAAAGGGTCAGTGACACCAGTAGACATAGTATTGTTGGAGGCATACATAGTATTGTTGATCTGCATACAATGTTGTTACAGAGTGGACAGAGCAGCTAGAAGACCAAACATGCATGCTATGATTGGTAGCTGCAATCTAGCTAGGTTTGTCAAAGCCTCATGTGGCAACTTTAAACAGTGCATGTTAGCCAGGATGTTGTGGCTTGTACTTTAACTCGAAAGTAGAGGCAGTCGTCCTTCAGATATTGACAATTCCACGGTGCATAAAGTTTATTGTGGGAAATGAATGTGCGCTGTCCAAATCCCATGGCAGCAAACTCACTATCCACTACCCTCCAGCCTGCCTCACTGTCTTGTTGGAGTGAGATTGTACGTGTGTGGTGGTTCTTGTCCCCCAGTTGGTTGAGCAGTGTGAAGGTGAAATTTCCTGTGAAGGGCCATGGCAGGTTGTCATCATTTCTTCCTTTCATCAGACTGGCTAGCACTGAGACATGAGTGCCTGCAGCATCACCATCACCATTAGCATCAACCCTGATACACATCTTGTAACCTCCAGGGTGGGAGTAGAATGGAGGACTGTACCATGCTCGTTTGGAAGACTTACAGCGGCTGAATTCTGGCATTTTGAACACACATGGACCAGCTTGGGCGGCTATGATTGTGTCACACATTATTTCCTGCTCTGCTTTGACTGCTTTCATCTCCTCCTGCTGTTTGTTAATCTCTGCCCGCTGTTTGTTAATCTCCGCCCGCTGTTTGTTGATCTCCTCCCGTTGTTTGTTAATCTCCTCCTGCTGTTTGTTAATTTCGCTCTGCTGTTTGTGACAGTCTCTATTGCAGTGTGGAGGTGGACTGCATCATCCAATTCATGTTGTTCTAGATCTTTGTGGAGTAGCTCTTCCTTACAACCAATTCCCGCATATTTGCAGGGCACCTTCTCAAACTGACATTTGGACCGGTGATCTGCAAGCTCACAGTGAAGTACTAAGGCCTTGCAATCACTATTAGGACAGGGGATGTTTACCTTTGGACATGTGTAAAGATGAGTGGTGGTTATATCACAGTGTCTTCCAGTGGTCTTGCAGTGAGGGCACTGGTACTGGCGATTTGGACACTTGTCCTTGAGATGATGGTCTAGGTTACGGCGTAATATTCTCACTTCTTTCTCATCCTCCATGCACTGATTGGTGCAGCGAAGGAGAGCGTACCCACATTTTGTGAGATGGTAGTCCAGTGATCGCAACTCGCCCATCCAGCCACATCCATTCTCAGTGTTGCTACACATCACCTTAAGTGCCTTGATTTCCTGCTCACCTACAAGAAGTTCAGTGGAAAGTCATGTCCTTTCCTTTAATGCAACTGAATCCTACTCACCTCTGATATCAGCAAAGTCCTGTCCTCTTGTCCTGCAGTTTGGGCAAGTGCTGGAGTGTTTCTTGAGTTCATCCAGGCAGGCTTTGCAGTAGATCCTCCCACAGCATGTCACTTGGTGTGGACTGCAGGCAACATGAAGACAGATCTGACACACCAGCTTGTCTGGTGGTGTCTCCAGAAAATTGCAGTCATATCCACCAGTGTTGGGAGCATTGAAAGCCATCTGTTACACCTGAAGAAGACATTTATCTCCTTCCAACAATGTATTTTACTACATAATACAAAGCGGGTAAATCTTGTTTTGAAGATGAAAAAGTAAGGCCCTGTAGCTAAGTAGCAGTGAGCTATTGTTTGATAAACCCTACTGATAAAGCCCCTGAACCCCAAAAAGCCAACTGTAGCACTTGTTTAGATTTCAATGTATAATCTGTCTCTGTATGTCTTATGTATACCTCGATCCTTATGTTCTGTTACAGAGAGTGAGAGTGCATGTGTGTTGTTGCACAACTACCATGATTATTCCATTGATGTCAGGCAATGAACTTACATACACTGTGTCACTCTGTGGACAGTAGACACTCAGCAGCTATAACTTCAGCATTAAAAATGGGCGAGGTTGCACATGCTTTAAACGTGTAAGCAATGATTGCGTACTACACACCGACATTCATCATCACATGTTGCCATGAATAACTAATGAGTAAAATTTCATGCACATGACTCAAATTGTATTAAAATTGAGGTTTACAGCAATGGGAGGACTTACAGGCTACAAATGTACAGGTACTAGTATATATAATACCCAATGGGTGACATCACACCCACCTTCATGGATTGGCATGTGATACTATATATGGAATCATAAAAATTTTTTTGAAATTTTCCTTGAACCACTCACTAATGTAGCTATCTACTGATGGTTGCCCACTGAAATCTAACACCCGTCCAGGCTGTTTGTAGGAAGAGAATGGCCACAATACATGGCCTACAGGCTCTTCAGATGTACGTAGATTTGGTCTGGATCATTCCACATCTCAGGGAAGGTGAAACCATCACCTGGGTCATCAGCCTCTCTACCAGTGTGGTGTGCTTGGAGAGTCCCACGACTACCAGCCTGGTACAAGCTGGGCTCCAGCTACTGTGCAATGTGTGTGTAAGGTGTGCAGAGAGGCAGGAGAGGGCATGGCAGCTCTGCTTCCCTGACAACTTAATGATTTGACTTACACACCTCTCTCACCATCCATCCCCTTTTAGTGGTTCACATCTGCCAGTTGAGAGACTTTGTGTGCAAAGATAACCTCTCCTTTGAAGGACCAAGGCAACCTCTCATTGTTCTTACTTGTGCCTGTTTTTCATTTTTGTCCCAATCACTTTACATTAATAAGTACAGGTTAGACACCAAGTACAGGTTTTTATGAGGTTTTGACAACTGCAGCAGTTAACATAATTACCAAGGCGAAGCCGAGGTATTTGAAATGACACAATGGTTGTACAACTCCCTGATCTGACAATACAGGTTTTGTTTTAATCACTATGGGTGCATGAAATATGTTGATTACTTCTAATGCGTTGCCTAAATAACAGGAAGACTACATACAAGAGGAGCCTATCATTTTGTTGACTGGGAGAAAATATTCAGGATCCTCGTATCTAGGACTGATGTTGTTGATTGTGTGTGTACTGTGTGTGTGCGTGCATGCATGCCTGTGTGTGTGGTGGTAGGAAGGGAGGGGACAGCTGTAATGAATGCACAAATAAGAAAAAGGGAGGGGACAGCTGTAATGAATGCACCAATGTGGATAACAATAAATTTCTTGTTATCCACATTTGTGCATTCATTGCAGCTGTCCCCTCCTCTCCCACCACACAGACATACTCACACACACACTTAAAGAAGTAACTGACTTAAAATGCCAATGTCAAGGTCCTGGAGCTCCTCAGCTATACGAGGGTAGATCTCATGACCATCAGAGAAGTCAACTGGAATGATACGAACTTCACAACCATACTTCTCCTCTGGAGAGGGAGGGAGGTGATGAAGTAGGGTGAGGCTGTGAGGATCACTTTCAGCACCATGCATGGGGTAAGGTTTCGGTAGATTTTCATGTGTGATAATGAAAGTGTTCTGCGCTGAGATTGGTTGGGTCTGGCATGCGAATAAGGTGGTTATTATACCTAGACTATCACCTCTAATAGGCTCTATGAAGTGTACACATAATAGATATAATATATACTGCACATTTCACGACCCTCCATTGCTCTGGGGACAGCAGCTCCCTTACTGCTTGTATTCAGAGACGTGGCTCGCAAACCACGCCCCTTCTCCAACTTGCAGAATGGAATAGGAACGCAGAGTTGCAGAATAGGAACTGAATCCCAGCGTATTAGATGGCGGGAAGGAGCGAGTGGCGGAGGTTGTGGGACGCTCTGCGACAGTTTGAAGGCGATCCGCTGGCAAGTCTGGGTGAGGTCGAGGCGGTGGCGAAGTCTCTGTTCCTGAGTTCAGTGAAGGAAGACAACAGGCAAGGCAAATGTGTGGCCTCATTCCCAAACCAAGTGTATGGGAACCAGACCAGTAGGACTGGGAGCTCGAGGGATTTGTCTGTAAATGAATCAGCCTTTGGGCCCACATAACTTTAACCACACCAACAGAGGAACTTGGAAGCTGGTGATTAGTAGCCACACACTATAATCTCATGAAGCCAGACTGTTGTGAGAGCCTGGCTTGTCCATTGGTCTCGCAAGCTAGACTCTTTTCAACACCAATTGCTTCCAGTATTGACACAAAGGTACTGAAAGCAATTGGGGGCTCATTTTTAGAGTCTCCCCACACACAAAATGATGGAATGCTGGATGGGGAACAAGGGCACTCGATATCTCAATTATAACAGACAGAACTGCTAGTCTCAACTGATTATCATACACTTCTCATACACTTGGATTTTGAATGAGACTTGTGTGCATACTGATTCCCAGGAGGGCCATAACTCGTGACGATGTGTTGCTGCTGAAGACCGTCTTGGAACAGCTCATTGCGAAGTGTTCTACAACTGTGTCATTGTCATGGCGACCAGACGTGGTGGGGACTCTGACCTCTGTTCTAAAGCTCATGAGGAACCTGTGTGCTGGGGTGCTACTGAACCAGGAAATGATACTGTGAGGGGTAGCCCCTTATAATTAAATAGTTAAGGGGGTAGCCCCTAATAATTAAATACTTAAAGGGTAACCCCTATTTTAGGGATAGCCTCTTTATACTTACATCATACTTATCTCAGGGGTAGCCCCTTACATCATAACTACCTCAGTAGTAGTGTGTCAATACAATATATGTATAGACAGAAACACACGCAACCCTCAGACTGAAACCTCCCTGTGTCCACATGATTATGAGCCTCATGCATAAGAATGGGCGGCTAGGGTATAGAGTGTGTAATTCCAATAGAAGCCTGTAGTCTTGGCAAAATTATTGAACTATACTAAAAATAGAACACCCGGTCGAGGGTTGTCCAGTGTTGCCTTCAAATGTCACAGAATAACCCAGGATAACCCAGGATGTCTGACTAACCCTATGTTTAAGTCTGACATATACACCAAGATGTCTGACTTAATAAAAAAATTAAAAAAAGAAGGGAAAAAAAACATTCCCTGGCCCTAGCCCTAACCCTAACTGTAACACTAGGCCCTAACCATCTGGCTACAAGCCACTGCTGCCAACTGCGGTACACTGCACTGTCTTTAACACACCAACATTACACAAGAGCATCCCAGGATCATCCCAGTATCATCCCAGGACAATTGAAGGCAACACTGGACACTAGTGGAGGCACCCGGTCACATGCCATAGCAACAATGGCTTCTGTCTACGCAGCATGTGCAGTACGTGTTACTATTTTTAGTACTGGCGGTAAATTCCGCCCAGTCTCGAGTTACATGCTCTTACTCTAGCTGCCCGTTCTTATGTGCTCTTGCCTCTAAGGAGACTGTCACATTGTTCGTAATTTGCAAGTGAAGGGTCAGTGACACCAGTAGACTTATGGGGACATACATAGTTTTGAAGATCTGCATACAATGTTGCACACTGAGCAGCTAGCATACCAAACATGCATGCTGTGATTGGTACAATCTAGCTAGGTCTGTCAAAGTCTCATGTGGCCACTTTAAACAGTGCATGTTAGCCAAGAATTTGTGGCTTGTACTTTAATTCGAAAGTAGAGGCAGTCGTCCTTCAGATATTGACAGTTCCATGGTGCATAAAGTTTATTGTGGGAAATGAATGTGCGCTGTCCAAATCCCGTGGCAGCAAACTCACCATCCACTACCCTCCAGCCTGCCTCATTGTCTTGTTCGAGTGAGATTGTACGTGTGTGGTGGTTCCTGTCCCCCAGTTGGTTGAGCAGTGTGAAGGTGAAGTTTCCTGTGAAGGGCCATGGCAGATTGTCATCATTCCTTCCTTTCATCAGACTGGCAAGCACAGAGACATGAGTGCCTGCAACGTCACCAAACCCATTAGCATCAACCCTGATACACATCTTGTAACCTCCAGGGTGGGAGTAGAATGGAGGACTGAACCATGCTCGTTTGGAAGACTTGCAGCGGCTGAATTCTGGCATTTTGAACACACATGGACCAGCTTGGGCGGCTATGATTGTGTCACACATTATTTCCTGCTCTTCTTTGACTGCTTTCATCTCCTCCCGCTGTTTGTTAATCTCCGCCCGCTGTTTGTTAATCTCCGCCCACTGTTTGTTAATCTCCTCCCGTTGTTTGTTAATCTCCGCCCACTGTTTGTTGATATCCTCCCGCTGTTCATTGATCTCCTCCCGTTGTTTGTTGATTTTGCTCTGCTGTTTGTTGACAGTCTCTATTGCAGTGTGGAGGTGGAATGCATCATCCAATTCATGTTGTTCTAGATCCTTGCGGAGTAAGTCTTCCTTACAACCAATTCCTACATATTTGCATGGTACCTTCTCAAGTGGACATTTGGACCGGTGGTCTGTAAGCTCATAGTGAAGTACTAAGGCTGTGCAATCACTATTAGGACAGGGGATGTTTACCTTTGGACACGTGTAAAGATGAGTAGTGATTATTTCACAGTATCTTCCAGTGGCTTTGCAGTGGGGACACTGGTACTGGCAATTTGGACACTCGTCCTTGAGATGATGGTCTAGGTTACAACGTAATATTCTCACTTCTTTCTCATCCTCCATGCACTGATTGGTGCAGCGAAGGAGAGTGTACCCACATGTTGTGAGATGGTAGTCCAGTGATCGCAACTCCCCCATCCAGCCACACCCATTGTTACAGTTGCTACACATGACCTTAAGTGCCTTGATTTCCTGCTCACCTACAAGAAGTTCAGTGGAAAGTTATGACCTCTCCTTTAGTGTAACTGAATCCCACTCACCTCTGATATCAGCAAAGTCCTGTCCTCTTGTCCTGCAGTTTGGGCAAATGCTGGAGTGTTTCTTGTGTTCATCCAGGCAGGCATTGCAGTAGACCCTCCCACAGCATGTCACTTTGTGTGGACTGCAGGCCACATGAAGGCAGATCTGACACACCAGCTTGTCTGGTGGTGTCTCCAGAAAATTGCAGTCATAACCACCAGTCTTTTGAGCAGTTGAAGCCATCTGTCACAGAGACAACATGTAGCTATGTTGTAAGACAACTGTACAAGGATGACAATAAATGCAAAGTGGCTGCTGCTAGTCTACTGGTTGCAGCAAACAGTACTTACTGTGCAGGGTCAATGTCTACCAGAGATCCAGCCTGGGAATCAAACTGTTTATGGAATAGCCCATTGTTTTCTAGCAATAAACTTTACCTTTGTTTTGTCACCCTGTGGACAGTAGATACTCAGAAACTCAACAGTCAGGTACTAAGTTCGGTTCTGTGTCAACAGGCGAGGTCACTGATAACTGATGGTATCTATACTGACATTCATAATCGTGAATAACTAATGTGGTGATAGCCTATTGCGGCTTTATGTTTGTGTATTGAAGTTGTCAAAATGGTGGACAATATAACACCGTACTAATGTTAAATAGAAAAGTGCTGGAAATGTGGAAGATTAATTAAACTGCTTTGGTCTCTATCAGGTACACATACTGTACATTAAATTTTTTTTGATTGCCATAACTGACAAAGAGACAGACGAACAAAACTGATTGTTTAACTGCTTAGAGGATGCGCATGCAGGGTCATAATCATCCACACACTAGTAAAACTCACAATTCAGAGCACATACATAACGTCTCTTACCCTCACTCCTGAATTTATTGTCATCAATGATCAGGTTGTGTTACAACTTGACTATCTAGTTAGATCTGTGGTGGTGGCTTTAAAAATTACTGTAAACACTTGCACATGTACAGATGTGTTTACAGTAATAATAACAACAACAAGGGACCAATCAGGTGGGATATATAATAGTTATAGCACAGGTGGCCAGGGATTTATGGCTGTAGTAAACAAACCTATACCCTCAGACTCGGTAAATCCCTGGCACTGTGCTATAGCTCATGACAGTGCAGTGAGAATTGAAATTACACTCTCTGCTGTGGCAGAGAATGGCTGAGAGACCACAATTAGTTACACTCTCTGCTGTTTGTCAACTTTAGCCCAGCAAGGGATGTCACTTACATGGGATCTCCATCACTAACCCTAGCTGCTAACACATTGTTGTAGTGCAACCATGTCCCTATACATTACGCCCATATCATACCAATATAATTCTGAAAATTATGGCAGCGTAATATACACAAGCTTGCTTGTACTTCATATGTTAAAGTCGTGATAAAATTGCTTCCACAGATTCTGGGGCGGTGCTTTGCTGTTACATTGACCAAACTCTCGTGCTACGTTTTGGTCCAATCTGGGACTTTCTTCAACTGTAACACTGGTGCACAATTCCAGTTGTTGTATGCCTGAGGAAGGTCCAGATTGCACCGAAACATGGCATGAGAATATAGCAGCAAAGCACTGCCCCAGAATCCGTGGAAGTGATCTTTCAACAACTTTTAACATATCTATACCACAGTCTTTGGTGTTAAGAATTTCACATTACAATATATTATTGCTTGTACTTCAATTTGAAAGTACCACAAATTTGCCAGCCACACTCGCCATCATGAGCAACGACAACACAAGAGTTAAGTAATACTAAACACGCCAGCATCGGTTACAGTTTAGTGGCAGCTTTAAACAGTGCATTTTAGCCAGGGCTTCACGGGTTTGGCAGTTTGTACTTTAATTCTAAAGTAGAGGCAACCATCCTTCAGGTATTGGTAATTCAGTGTTGCATCAAGTTGATTGTGGGAAATGAATTTAGACATTCCATATCCTGTAGAAGCCTTCTCACCATCAGCTACTCTCTTGTTTGCCTTAGTGCCTTGTGGAAATGTAAGGGTACGTGTGTAGTGGTTCCCATCTGTCAGTTGGTTGAGTAGTGTGATGGAGACACCTCCTGTGAACGGCCATGGCAGGGTATCATCGTCTTTTCCTTTCATGAGGTAGAAAAACACTGAGACATGAGTGTCTTCACAGTCATGCCCGTTGGCATCGACCCTGATACACATCTTGTACCCTCAAGGGTGAGTGTAGAATGGAGGACTGTACCATTCTTGATTGGAGGACTTGTGTTGGTAGTACTGTGGCATTTTGAATACACATGGACCAGATTGACCAGCTGTGATGTTGTCAGCCATCATTCTCTGCTCTGCTTTGACTACTTTCATCTCCTCCCACTGTTCACTTATCTCCTCTTGCTGTCTATTTATCTTCTTCTGCTGTTCATTGATAGTCTCTATGGCAAGGTGGAGGTGGAGGATTACATCATTCTCATGCTGTTCTACGTCTGTGTGAGTTAACTCTTCTTTACAACCAATTCCTGCATATTTGCATGGCACCTTCTCAAACTCACATGTTGATCGGTGAGCTGAAATATCGCAGCGAGCCAGTATAGCCTTACATTCACTATTGGGGCAAGGGATTATCATCTTAGGACACATGTCAAGATGAGTGGTGGTTATATCACAGTATCTTCCAGTGTCTTTGCATTGAGGACACTCATACTGACGATTTGGACACTCATTCTCGAGATGATGGTCTAAGTCATGACGTAGTATCCTCACTTCCTCCTTGTTCTCCATGCACTCATTTGGGCAGTGAAGGAGAGCATATGCACACGTTGTGAGGTGGTCATCCAGGGATTGCAACTCCCCTACCCAGCCACACCCATTCTCACGGTTGTTACATTTGACTCTAAGCGACTGGATTTCCTGCTCACCTATGGGAAGAAATTTAGTAGGAAGTTACGCAGCATGTTGTCTTAACTAAGAGTTGTCTGAAGTCCACTCACGTCTAATATCAGGAAAGTCCTGTCCTCTTTCCTTACAGTTTGGGCAACTCCTAAAGTGTTTGTTATGCTCATCCAGGCAGGTTTTGCAGTAGACCTTCCCACAGCATGTCACTTTGTGTGGGTTGCCAGCGACAAGAAGGCAGATCTGACAGACCAGGTTATCTGGTGGTGTGTCCACAAACTTGCAGTCATATCCGCCAGTCTTGCAGGGAGCATGGGAAGGCATCTGCTGTGGAAATAACAGGCTGCCCCAACCTGTGGAGGCATGTGAGCCACTGGTTCCAGCAAAGTGGCCCAAACCAGCCCCAGTATTGGAAGCCATCTGTTGCACCTGCGGAGAGTAACGTTTATCTCCTTGACTCCCTCCAAGCTAACAGTATACTTTCAACATCAATACAAATTATACAGAGACTACAAGAATAATGTTACTGTCACTGTAATAGGTTGAAATCTGGGACAAGGCCATCAGTGATGAAAAATTTGTTCCGGGTCGGTAGGACAGACTTTTCTTCCAAAAAAACTTTAATATGTGGTGATTAGTTTAGCCTCATTCCTAGCCTCATTCCCAGGCCACTCCCAGATTTTAATCCGGTTTTTCTCCACAGCTGCGAGATAAATCTGGGAGTGGCCTGGGAACAAGGCTAACTCATTCCCAGGCTATCCCCTGCAAACAAAAATTCATCCTGCAAGTGTAAGATGGGCGGGGTCTGGGAACAAGATGTATGTTATGATTTGTAGCCTTTAGTTTGTTGTGGGGATGGCTTTGGCCCTAGACAGGAGTACTGGAGCCATGCATGAGCAACACCATACTTTACATGCAGTTATGGGCCACAGACTGAAACACAGTCGGTTGTGCAACCCAGAATGAACTTTTATGACCTATGATGGTATCCTCATTCCCAGGCCTCCCCCTCTCTTCTGCTTCCATGTTTTATACTGAACCCAAACCGAAGAACAAAAATGGGGTAGGCCTGGGAATGAGGCTATCCTGATGGCCTAAGGAGGTATAATCCGTCTCTGCATGCCTTACTGAGTATCACTAACAAACAGATAACATTTAGGGACCAACTATAGCAGTTGCCCACAGAAGTGATCGTAAATTGATTTCATTGTTGCTATTGGATCTGTATACTGGCATATCTACCACACATTATACATGACATTATAGTGACCTTATTCATACATCCACATTCATATATGCATATGCTCCGCGCAATCTGAGAATTTGCGCAATCTCGAGATTGCGTTGCGCATTCTCAGAATCCCGAGATTGCGTTCTAATCTCGAGATTGCGCACTATACTTGCGCAATCTCGAGATTGCGCACTATACTTGCGCAATCTCGAGATTGCGCAAGTATAGTGCGCAATCTCTTTTACCCCAACGCGCATGTGCAGAAACCATCTCGAGAAGCTACTAAAAAATGGCGACTTTGTGTAGTGTTGATTCATAATTTGCGTTATATCTTGTAAAATAGCAGAGTTCAGGCAATGATAGTTTGGCTTAGCTTGGTTGAAAACAAACCTGCCTTACTCAGGACGTAGTCAGGAGACCTGCATGCTAGTAAAGTTGGAATAAGCTACAACGGTGGAAACGCGGGTACCCGCTGTGTACCTGAAAATGACCAATAATACACGCAAAAGATGGCTGACAGTTTCAGCGAAGGTACGTTTCAACTGTCGCTGACACAATTAGATAGTATACACTCGATTGAACCAGTAGCGTGTGGCATATAAGCTGACTGTGGCCAACTACGATCGACAGGCAAACTTCGAACGCGACCTTCTCTTCTGTTGCTCATCAATACACAGCATTACTCAATCTTCCAGATCGCAGTATGCCTCCTATGGAGGTAGACGCCGCTTATCAAGGATGTCTTCCATCCTGCGAGCTACACAGTAGATCACTCACTGTCGGGCGTACAGGCAAAGTTCGTAGATTGCGCACACGTGTTACGTAATCTCCAGATTGCGCACACGTGTTACGCAATCTCCAGATTGCGCACACATATTACGCAATCTCCAGATTGCGCACACGTGTTACGCAATCTCCAGATTGCCTGCGCAATCTCGAGATTAGAACGCAATCTCGGGATTCTGAGAATGCGCAACGCAATCTCGAGATTGCGCAAATTCTCAGATTGCGCGGAACATATACATTGAAATCTTGTTATAGAGAGTGGGTAACAACCTGTACATGTACAATGGGATATCTATGGCAACACATCACTGATGTCTGGCAGTAAACTTACAGGTGCCGTGTCACTCTGTTGGCACTAGACACTCAGCTAACTTTGGTCTCACATCAACGGGCCAAGGTCACAATGTTGTTCACGTGTGTAAGCAATGGTCATGTGTTAGTTGCTGATATTCATGGTCATGAATAACTAACAGTAGCTTATCTTATGATGGCCCACTGCAATCTAAGGTTTTATGGCCACAATGCAGGACTTTGTAGAAACCTGGTTTAAAATACCTAATTCTACCTAGCTATCAGAAAAGTTGACACAATTGCCTGGGTAGTTAGCCTCTGCAGATTTTCACTTTCAGGAATACATTGACAGAAAAGACTGATTGAGCTGGAGCCAATTTCCAAAGGATGATCCACACACTAGTAAACTCACAATTCAGAGCACATACATAATGTCCGTCTTACAGTGATTACTTTAAACCTAGCTCCTAAATTTGTTGCCATCAAATTGTGCGCTACTATATTGATGATCTACTTAGGTCTGTGGTGACACCATGACTTTAAATGGTGCATGTCAGCCAGAGCTTTACTGGTTCATCAGCTTCTACTTCAATTTGAAAACAGAGACAATCATCTTTCAGGTACTGGCAATCGTTTGCTGCATCATAATCCAGTTTATCTTTGGAAATGAATTTGACATCATTCTCATGTTGTTTTAAATCTTTGCGAAGTGACACTTCCTTACAGCCAATTCCTGCATATTTGCATGGTACCTTACAGCCAAGAAAATTGTTGAAAAGCTTGATGATCTAAAACAATTTTCTTGTCTCATGGTACCACTCACTTACGAGTAGAGATGTCTTCAGTCTTTCAGAATCATCAGTGAGTGCCTCAGCGACTCTCTGAATGACTTCTGCACCACACTCCTAATCTGCGATACTGTGAGGTATGAGTGTTGTTACCAAGGAATACTAATACCAGCCTTTTTGAGTTATCCAGTAGTTAAATTTGTACACATGCACAAACTAATTTGTAGACATGCAATCATGAACAACACAGCAGCTAAGGTACATTACTAAACAGGCTACCATCAGTTAGTAGAAGTCTCATGTGATGACTTTAAACTGTAGATGTCAGCCAGGGCTTCACTGGTTTAGTGACTTTTGTCTTCATTTGAAAGAAGAGACAGTCATCTTTCAGGTAGTGGCAATTCTTTGCTGCATCATGAGCAAGTCGATTGTGGGGAAGGAATTTTCGCAATTCATATCCTCTGGAAGCCCTCTCACTGGTAACTACCCTCCTGCTTGTCTCACTGTCTTGTGAAAATGAGGCTTTATCAGTGCAGTGGTTCCTATCTGCCAGTTGGTTGAGAAGAGTGATGATGATCTCTCCTGTGAAGGGCCATGGCAGGTTGTCATCATTCTTCCCTTTCATCAGGCAAGCATACACTGAGACATGAGTGCCTGCAGCACCACCAAACCCATTGGCATCAACCCTGATACACATCTTGTTAACCTCCAGGGTTGGTGTAAAATGGAGGACTGTACCATTCTCGTTTGGAAGATTTGTGTCGGCTGAATTTTGGCACTTTGAATACATATTGACCAGCTTGGGCAGCTGCAATCTGAAGATAATAGTATGGTTTGGATTACATAAAATACCTAATTCCACCTATCAGGAAAGGTGGCACAACTTCCTGCATGGGTCGTTAGCCCCTGCAGATTTTCACATCTTCTTTCAGGAATACATTCACAGAAAAGACTGAGCTGGAGCCAATTTCCAAATGATCATCTAGTAAACTCACAAGTCAGAGCACACATAATGTATCTTAGAGTAACTACATTAGACCTATATAGCTCCTAAAATTATTGCCATCTAGTTATGTGTTTGATCTACTTAGGTCTGTAGTGATCCAATGCGGTGACTTTAAATGGTGCATGTCAGCCAGGGCTTCACTGGTTCAGCAGCTTCTACTTCAATTCGAAAATAGAGACAGTCATCTTTCAGGTACTGGCAATCCTTTGCTGCATCATAATCGAGTTTATCTTTGGAAATGAATTTGCTATGTCCGATTGCACTGCTTCGGTCATCGTTCACTACCCTCATGCTTGCGACATTGTATTGTGGAAATGAGATTGTACGTGTGTGGTGGTTCTCATCTTCCAGGGCCATGGCAGGGTATCATCATTCTTCCCCTTCATCATGAGGTAGGCAAAAACTGAGACATGAATGAGTACCTGCACCTTCACCAAACCCATGCATCAACATTGACCCCACACATCTTGTACCCTCCAGGGTGAGTATGAAATGGAGGACTGTACCATCCTTGTTTGGAGGACTTGTTTTGGCTGAACTCTGGCAGTTTAAATACACGGACCAGATTGACCAGCTTGTCTAGCTTGGGCAGCTGTGAAATTGTCACTCATTACTTTCTGCTCTTCTTTGACTGCTCCCACTGTTCACTGATCTCCTTTAGCTGTTTGTTGATTTCCTCTTGCTGTTTAATGACTTTCTTTTGCAGTTCATTGGTCTCCTGCTGTTCATTGGTCTCCTTCAGTTCATTGGTCTCCTGCTGTTCACTGACAGTTCATTGGTCTCCTTCAGTTCATTGGTCTCCTGCAGTTCATTGGTCTCCTGCTGTTCATTGGTCTCCTGCTGTTCACTGACAGTTCATTGGTCTCCTGCTGTTCATTGGTCTCCTGCTGTTCATTGGTCTCCTGCTGTTCATTGGTCTCCTGCTGTTCATTGGTCTCCTGCAGTTCATTGATCTCCTGCTGTTCATTGGTCTCCTGCTGTTCACTGACAGTTCATTGGTCTCCTGCTGTTCATTGGTCTCCTGCTGTTCATTGGTCTCCTGCTGTTCACTGACAGTTCATTGGTCTCCTGCAGTTCATTGGTCTCCTGCTGTTCACTGACAGTTCATTGGTCTCCTTCAGTTCATTGGTCTCCTTCAGTTCATTGGTCTCCTGCAGTTCATTGGTCTCCTGCTGTTCACTGACAGTTCATTGGTCTCCTTCAGTTCATTGGTCTCCTGCTGTTCACTGACAGTTCATTGGCCTCCTGCTGTTCATTGGTCTCCTGCTGTTCATTGGTCTCCTGCTGTTCACTGACAGTTCGTTGGTCTCCTGCAGTTCACTGACAGTTCATTGGTCTCCTGCTGTTCATTGGTCTCCTGCTGTTCATTGGTCTCCTGCTGTTCACTGACAGTTCATTGGTCTCCTTCAGTTCATTGGTCTCCTGCTGTTCACTGACAGTTCATTGGTCTCCTGCTGTTCACTGACAGTTCATTGGTCTCCTGCTGTTCATTGGTCTCCTTCAGTTCATTGGTCTCCTGCTGTTCACTGACAGTTCATTGGTCTCCTGCTGTTCATTGGTCTCCTGCTGTTCATTGGTCTCCTGCTGTTCACTGACAGTCTTTATGGCAACATGAAGGTGGAGTGCATCATCATTCTCATGTTGGTCTAGGTCTTTGCAAGGTCGCTTCTCCTTACAGCCAATTCCTGCATACTTGCATGGCACCTTCTCAAACTGACATGTTGATCGGTGGTCTGCAAGGTCACAGCGAAGCACTAAGGCCTTGCACTCACTATTGGGACATGAGAATCATTAGGACACATGACAAGGTGAGTGGTGGTTATATCACAGTATCTTCCAGTGTCTTTGCAGTGAAGACACTTGTGCTGGTGAGATGGTGGTCTAAGTCACGACGTAATACCCTCACTTCCTTGTTGTTCTTCATTGTTTGAAGAAGAGCATACCCACATATTGTGAGATGGTTGTCCAGGGATTGCAACTCTCCCACCCAGCCACACCCATTCTCACAGTTGCTACACATGACCTTTAAGTGACTTGATATCCTGCTTACCTATACAGGAAGAATTTCAGAAAGATGTTATGCAGTATGTTATTTCATGGAATAAGTTCTGAATACACTCACCTCTGATATCAGGAAAGCCATTTGGGGTAGTGTTCCTGCAGTTCGGGCAAGTGCTGGAGTGTTTCTTGTGTTCATCCATGCTTTGCAGTAGACCCTCACACAGCATGTCACTTGCTGTGGGGTACCGGCCACAAGAAGGCAGATCTGACAGACCAGTTTGTCTGGTGGTGCATCCACAAATTTGCAGTCATATCCTCTAGTCTTGGAAACCCTAGAACCCATCAGTTGCACCGTCTTCAGCGTCTACATGCCTTCCATTTCTGGTAGAGCCCTGACTCCAAAACTGAACCCAAGTGCTTTTGCAGCCACAATGAGCAGACCTGTAACCACGCCCGGCCAGCAAACTGCCATCCAGAACCCAAACCACTTTTCTTGCTAGAAATGAAGGTAAGAGTAGCATTTTCTAAGCCCACTTGTTTAACCATAGCAAGAATTGGCCCACACAGTGCCAACCAAGGCCATTTTACAGCAGCCACTATGTACACAACACTTTGCTAACCCACCCAGTGCCAAACAAGGCCACTTTACAGCAGCCACTATGTGCACAACACTTTGCTAACCCACCCAGTGCCAACCAAGGCCAGTTTACAGCAGCCACCATGTGCACAACACTTTGCTAACCCACTCAGTGCCAACCAAGGCCATTTTACAGCAGCCGCCATGTGCACAGCACTCTGCAGATGAACCCACCCACCTCCCCATGTCCCACCCTTTCTGATGATGCAGAACCCGTGCGCCAGTATAGAGTTTAATGGGTATACCTCCTTATGCTCTGTTGTTATAATTCTTGCAATTCACCCTTTGCAAAGATGCTGCAACCATTAAGTTGTTGCCATAGCTATGACCAATCAGATCTCTGCTCTTTGTGTGTTGCCCTGTAGTAGCACATGTGTCACAGCGTGTTTATGCCACAAAGTGTTGAGGGGATGTCAGCATCTCATACTGTACAATAACAACTTGATTGTTGCAGCGTGACCAAGTCTCTCTGTGAAGAGTGTGGCTTGCAAGACTAGTATGTTCCAACAGTAAACTTACGTATGCTGTGTCATTCAATCAGAAATTTAACAGCTAAACTTTGGTTCTGTATGTGGCAAAAAAACTTCAAATGCTGTTCAATTATTAATCTAATTTGAGTGGTTGAAGTAGAATTCAAACCTTAAGTCATGATTGAGGTCTATAGCAATGGAATGCCTTACAGGCTATTAAGGTTGGTTTTACAAGTATATTACTAGCTAATATACATATTACCCAATACTACCTTAATTCGTGCAAGATTTAATCTTATTGGTACTTGGCTACTCACTATTGTGTTGATGATGGCCCACTGCAATCTAAAACCTGTCCAGGTTGTTTGTAGTTCATAAAACTTATCTTTTTACTAGTCATGGGAGAATCCATATTTAGTACTACAAGTCACATGCACTACATCTGAATGTGCAATGAAATCGGAGGTTCGTATGAGAAACTCATTATCACCATAGTACCAAGATATACCAGAAAATATCACTCCTTTGTTTCCTTTGGCTTGTAACAATACAGACAGCAACTACTTTGTGATATATGTTTGTACTATGGTGATACCGTAATCTCTCCAAAAGATGGGGGTGGCCGTATTTTCGAGAGTTGTGATAATTTTATGCCCACCTCACTAGTAGTTAGTCTAGCCCTATTTATGTACGCATGCAGTGATTCTGCAATGGTGTCTGCCTTCATTTGTTAGTCCCTCCTCTTGCACAGTGCTGCTTCTTCGGTACTTCTTTCTTAACATAACCACATGTACTACAGCCAAAAAAAGGTGAGTGTACTTTTGAGAGAAAAACACCCTTTGCAATAACTTCATTCAAAAAAGGGGGTGGGCTTATTTTCAGTATATCTTATCACCACCCGTTCCTCTGTGCTGCATCAAGTCGATTATGGGAAATAGATGTGAACCATATATATCCTCCGAGAGCCCTGTCATTATCTACCCTATACACTATGCAATGCTATTTATTACTACAAGCCCCTCATGGTATTACTAATAGTAACTTTTTGATCATCTATTTTTACACATGTAAAATCATGAATAACAACAGCAAAACTAAACATGCTATCATCAATTGCATTCTAGCATGTTAAGTTGGTGGCAATCTCATGTGGCAACTTTAAACAGTGCATCTTAGCCAGGGCTTCACTGGTTTGGCAGCTTGTACTTTAACTTGAAAGTAGAGGCAATCATCCTTCAGATATTGACAATTTTTCACTGCATCAAAATCAAGTCCATTGTGGGAAATGAACTGTGACGTTCCGTATCCTTCAGGAGCCCTCTCATCATCAAGTATCCTCTCATTTGACTCGCCACTGTCTCGTGGAAATGAGATTGTATAGCTGTGGTGGTTCTCATCTCCCAGTTGGTTGAGTAGTGTGATAGTGACCTTTCCTGTGAAGGGCCATGGCAGGTTGTCATCATTCTTCCCTTTCATCAGGTAGGCAAACACTGAGACATGAGTACCTGCAGCATCATCAAACCCATTGGCATCGACCTCGATACACATCTTGTAACCTCCAGGGTGAGTGTAGAATGGAGAACTGTACCATTCTTGTTTGGAAGATTTGTGTTGATGGTACTCTGGCATTCTGAATGTTTTGAATACAAATGGGCCAGATTGACCTGCCACTATCCTGTCAGTGATTACTTTCTGCTCTTCTTTGAATACTTTCAGTTCATTGATCTCCTGTTGCTGTTCATTGACAGTCTCTATTGCAGTGTGGAGGTGGACTGCGTCATCAATTTCATGTTGTTCTAGATCTTTACGGAGTAGCTCTTCCCCACAACCAATTCCTGCATACTTGCATGGCACCTTCTCATAATGACATTTTGATCGGTGATTGTCAAGTTCGCAGCGAAGCACTGAGGTCTTACAGTCAGTATTAGGGCAGGAGACTTTGACCTTTGGACATGAGTCAAGATGAGTGGTGGTTATATCACAGTGTCTTCCAGTGTCTTTGCAGTGAGGGCACTGATACTGGCGATTGGGACACTTGTTCTTGAGGTGTTGGTCTAGGTTGCGACGTAACATCCTTACTTCCTTGGTGTTCTCTATGCACTTATTTGGGCAATGAAGGAAAGTATACCCACATATTGTGAGATGATCATCCAGTGATCGCAACTCCCCTACCCAGCCACACCCATTCTCAGTGTTGCTACACATCACCTTAAGTGCCTTGACTTCCTGCTCACCTACAAGAAATTTAGTGGGAAGTCATGTCCTTTCCTTTAATACAACTGAATCCTACTCACCTCTGATATCAGCAAAGTCCTGTCCTCTTTTCCTACAGTTTGGGCAAGTGAGAGAGTGCCTCTTGTGTTGATTCAGGCAGGCATTACAGTAGACCCTCCCACAGCATGTCACTTGGTGTGGGGTGTGGGCCACTAAAAGGCAGATCTGACAAACCAGTTTGTCTGGTGGTGGGTCCACAAACTTGCGGTCATAACCACCAGTCTTGGGAGCATTGGAAGCCATCTGTTACAGACAAACAAGAACTACATTGTGTATGGAACAACGTAATCATGACAAAACAATGTCTAGCTCTTTGTGCAGAATGTGTACACTTACATCTGTGTCAGTGCTCACTCTGCTCTGTGTCACTCTCATCAGTACTCGTACATCTCACAGTGTCTGCTCTGGGCAATAGTCTGAATAGACACTCAGAAACTCATCAGCCATGTACTAACTAGGGTTGCACAACAATGGGTGAGGTCAAATATACTTCGAATGTTCACGTGTAAGCCGCGTGTTAGTTGCTAAAATTCATTATCATGAATAATGCAATCTGTAGGAAGATAATAGCCATAGTGCCAGATCTTTGTGAAGAGAATTATGTAAAATACTTGTCCCACCCACCAGGGAAGGTGACACAGTCGCCCAGGTTGTCAGCCTCTCAACCAGTGTGGTGTCCTTGAAAAGTTCCACAGCTGTATCCCTGGTACAAGCTGGGCTCCAGTTGCTGGGCAATGTATGTGTGAGGTGTGCAGAGGGGCAGGAGAGGACCTGGCAGCTCTGCTTCCCAGCCAACTTCAAGTGAGTTTACCCCACCATCATTCTCATGCCTCGATCCCAGGCCTCTCCAGTCCCATTCCCAGACCACCCAGCCTCATTCCCAGATTGCCTACCCCAATTTCCAGATCACCCGGTCTCATTCCCAGGTCACATAGTCCCATTCCCAGATCACCTGGTCTCATTCCCAGGTCACCTACCCCCCCCCCCCATCCCCAGATCACCTGGTCTTGTTCCTAGGTCACCTGGCCCCATTCCCAGACTCACACTGCAGTACCACAGTGATTATGCCACTCTTCCAGACATCCACCTGACATCCAGGGTACATCATAGTCTCGTACCCAACCTGTGGGTGTTTCCCGGTGAGAAACTATCTGGTGAACAAAGTCGAATTTCTTGGGCTTATTCCCCAAAAGTGGTAAGGACCAATGAGGTTGCGAGATCGGTAATTATTACGTAACACTTCCCTTACAACAATAACATTTTTTATCTGTACTTGACTATCCGTACCTTTTTGAGCGGGTAAAATGCTTTGAACATTGCTAAGTGACACTGTCACAAAAGTGTGCGCTAGCCCAAGAAATTTGACTTGGTTCACCAGACCGTTTCTGCTTGTGAAAGGGTGGGGTCTTGGGACGAGACTAGGTACATCACTGCAGATTACAAGTTTCACCAAGCCACTTCAGTACTGGATGCTAGGGCTATATATGGACACCTGGGTATTAGACGTCCACCTAATGTTTAGGATACATCACTGCACACAACAAGCTACCAAACCTTCTTCCACTTGAGCACTGCTAGCAACAAAAGCTGGTATTGAGGCCGGGGATTAGGTTATGGCTTTTATCTCAAGAATTTAATAGTTCTGTAATCTCATTCTTCCCTGTGTCCCAGAACTCTGATGCAACAAGGGAGTGCTGAAGTTGCCAATGTGTGCTGCATGGTTCTTCATACTTGTACCTGCAAGAACAGTGCACTCAGGTACGTACGAAGAATATCTGATGATGTTCAGCTAGAATAGTAGCCTCGCTCCCAGGCTCCCCTGCTCCGGAGTGTGAATATGTGGGGAGAGGTATCTTTTCTCACGTGAGCATGTTGTAATTGGTAAGGGACCAGAATTTTCAGAACAAAAAGGCAGTGTGTTGCACGTTGTCCAACCCACTGTATGCTGTATCAAATATTCACACACACCCCTCCCACCCCAACCTTTGCTATTTTTGCTATTCAAAGAAGCCCCGGGTATGCCCACATGTAAGTCTACCATCTCTCTACCCTTGACGTCACTCACGGATATCAGGCTCTCCCTGCCTTCGCAATTTGAATGTTTGCATTCCAGAGTGTGGGGGGGGGGGGGGGGGGGGGCTGGGAATGAGGCTACTGGAATAGTACACTCATACTATATATGCACCATGGATTGCAGGTTGCTTGTTAGTGCAACTCCTCAGTAGTTTTCAGTTTGACCAATCAGGTAAAATATAGCCTAGGTAATCTGCTATCTGATTGGTCAGATTCAAAATTAGTGCCTGACATGTGACCTGCAATTTTCTGTACAAACAATGTAGATGTCCATCAGTGAAATATTGATGACAGTCAGCTAGACCAGCCTCGTTCCCAGGCTCTTTCCTCCCCTTCTGTTTTTATTTTTCATCGGGGCGAGGGGAGAGCCTGGGAACGATGCTACAGCTAGACTAGTACACTCAAAATTGTAGAGTGGAACCGCTACCCCTGAAATAAGGACACCTGGTTAATCAGGACACTTGACTGAGTCCCAACTTTATACAAATATACATTATCCACCCCCCTTGCTGAAATAAGGACACCTCACTAACCAGGACAATTATTTTGGTACCAATGGTGTCCGTATTAGAGAGGTTCCACTGTACAAAAATACACACACACACACAAGTCTCATTCCCAGACCCTTGGTATGGTACTGAGAGTCTGGGAATGAGACTACACAAACACGATCACAGTCAGTGAAGTATTACCCTCATACCCAGGCCACATGTGAGAAAGAAATGTGTCTTGAGGCCTGGGTATGAGGCAAGTGTAATGTTTACACACGAATTAGATTAACCAGATTAGAATCCGGAATCACACGTGCAGCTGCTAAGCCAGTTTAGCTCATGAATCTTCTCACATAACTAGCATTTCTGTGGCTGGCCCCTAGATAACTGTATAGCGATTCTGTTGCTGAGGGGCCCACATACTATATACTTGTCGTGAATACTGATAACCCACATTCGGAAGTGGATTACGTAACCCAGATTCCAAACTGGATTGGAGTGTTTACACAACCAGGGATAGTTAGATCTGGATTGGGATCCAGGTTAAAGGCCTAGCGTAAACATGCAGGGCTTTAATATGATTTAGCCTTCTTCCCAGGCAACTAAATGCAATTTTTAATCGTGTGGGGATCAAAGCATGTGCCACATTGCGACATTACGGCTCGCAGTTCAACTGTATTCACAGCTCATGGCAGTTGTTGGACGATAATGGAAGAATTGAGACTAGCACTTAAATGGGCTTTAATGCAATCATGTGGGGAAGCATGTGTATAACAGTAACTTTATTAATAATCATTTGATATCCGCCACATTGCGACATTATGGCTCGCAGTTCAACTGTATTCACAGTTCATGTCAGTTGTTGGATGATAATGGAAGAATTGAGACAAAAGGCCTAGCACTTAAATGGGCTTTAATGCAATCATGTGGGGAAGCGTGTGCATAACAGAGCTAAGTAACTTCATTATTATCAAGATAATATTTCACCGCGTTGAGACAATATGTCTAGCAGTCGCCGCCATTTGTAATGGGTTTTTGATAATAAAATCACGAGATAGAAGAAGCTGCGTGGTTTTTGATCACATACAGTAAGCGGTCAAAAACTAGACTGTGTGGGAGCGAGGCTGATGTTGATGTGTATGGTGGACTGTATGCTGTTTGTATGTGCTTCTTTCTCACCCCCTCACCCCACTTCTTCACCTCCCTCCTCCCTCACTACTTTATCCCCTCCTCCCCCTCCCCCTCAGGAACCAGTTGTGTTGCTCCCCTGCTGGAGGTGATGTCATAGCACAAGTTCTCAGTTGCCTAGCAACCAATGACCAATCAGAATGGATGTAAGTTGGAGTGTTCACTTGGTTTAGGCATCGATCCTGTACATCACATTGTTGTATCACTTCACCTCACAGGGTAATTCTTCTAGAGTCGCTGGTCTCTTCAGCCCCTTTAGAAATTTTATGGGAGACTTTGGAGAACCATTCAAAAGCTAAAATTACTCTCTTGAATTTTGTTGCAACAGGATTGGCTGATTGTAAGGATACTGACAGCCAATCAGATTCAAGTTTGATACTGAAAGTCCTCAGTGAGCAAAATTTGATGTTTTTGGCGGGAAGTTTCCAGAGACAATCCCAGCTGTTGTTGTCAGACAATGCGGCTGCTCTGAATGCAACATTTGCCGCCAAAACAACTGACCCAGAGGACCCTAATGTTATACTGGTGAGTGCAGGAACCTCTATTAAAGACATCTCGTTGATCAGAACACGGAATTGACAAACTTCCAGCTTATACATACAATTATTCTCCCCCTGAAATCATATCCTCCTCTTGAAATTAACCAATATCCCACCTAGTATAGTTTTGCCCAGGGGGGTAGGACAAACTCAGAGTATCACATGATTGCGAGGTCATTAATTGCATTCCTGAGCCAATTAAGCACACTAAAACTGTATTTATCTTCTTCCACATTGAGTTTTGCTTGGGGACCAAATTCTATTTATCATGACATATCTATTTGCAACACTTCCATTGTCCAATTTTGGAATATGACATTTTGTGCACATGAGCTTGTCCTACCCCCCTGAGTTTTGCCTCTACAACAGGTGGGGTTTAACTTTCCCTCCCTGAGGGCTACAAGGGAAAACATGGCTCATAATTCCCTCTCCACGTGTTTACAGTCCACTACATTGCTATACTATAGTACAGATTTTATACACAGTTGTGTGTAAATAACGTTGAAGTTACTGTAAACACTTGCACATGTACAGGTGTGCTTACAGTAATAACAACAAAGGACCAACCCAGTGGGACATATAACAGTTATAGCACAGGTGGCCAGAGATTTATGGCTGTTAGTAAACAAACCTCGTCCTCAGACTACGCCCTTGGACTCAGTCTGTTTACTGCCATAAATCCCTGGCACTGTCCTATAACTGTAACAAAATTAAGACACCTTGCTATAACCAGAACCCTTTGTTATGGGGTAATTTCAAAGGTGTACAAAAATGTCAGTGCCATTTGCACTTACTGATGGGCTGGCGTAATTATGCTGCTATGTACCAAACCCTGCAAGAACCTGGCAAAGAGGCTATTTAGTCTCATTCCCAGGCCTCCCCAGCCTCCAGTTTTTGGTATGGGAAGATCAGCAAGTTACACCAGTGATCATGAACCCTTTCGTTTACAACTTCTGACCTGACATATTTTTTTTGTTGTTTTTTTTACCATAGGTGCAGGTTACTATGGCAACACTGAGACTCCTCTGCATGTTTGGGGAGCGTGAGAAATGGCTGACGATATTACAGCAACACCTTGCAGTGTGTGATGCTGCACTAGGTATGTACCCGGTGGGTGTGGCCTATCTTATGACACCCTGTCACGTGACTTTCACTTCCTGTCACATGATTTTCTTCCAAGGAAGGAGGGGGAGGGGGGTTAGGACAAGCTCATGTGCACAAAATACTATATTCAAAAAGTTGATCAATAGAAGCTTGCAAATAGATCTATCGTGATGAACAGAAGCTGATCCCGGCCAGATCCCTGAGCGAAAATCAACAAGAAGGTAGATAAATGCAGTTTTAGTGTGCTCAACTGACTCAGGAATGATATAAAGTCATGTGATATTCGAGAGGTTGTCCTACCCCCCACTGGGGCTGAGAATAGCTCTTCTTAGAGTGCATATATTATAGTTTGAGTGATTTCCTATTGTTCCCATTGCAAGCAGTACATCATGAGTTTCTCCCCCTCATTTTCTGATGTGAGCCTGAGAACGGACAATTCTTTAACTCGTTAATTGTTTCCGTAAACAAGTGTATAGGGTCAGGCAGGGGTTTGTTTTCGTTAAAGTTTTCGGAAGCATGCATAGCCAACTTCAGCACTCCCATTGTGTACTACATTCTCTGAGTTGTTAGTCGCTAGCATGAGGCGGTCTCATTCCCAGGCCGTGTCTGGAAATGAGACTAAGCACGAGGCTACCATACATGGTTACTTATAACTGCTTAGAGCATCTTGCTTCACACTGGAAATAAAAAGAGTTTAGATGGTATGAGGCAAAATAGAGGAAAGTGAAAAGGCAGGCAGTTGCCGGGAATTAAACCCAGGACTCCTGGCTTGTGCAGCCAGTGCTCTGCCACTGAGCTACGACAACCAGACAACGACCAGCAGAGTTCTGACTGCACATGCTGGGTGGCTGCTGGGTGGCTGCTGGGTGGCTGCTGGGTGGCTGCTGGGTGGCTCCTGGGTGGCTCCTGGGTGACTGCTGGGTGGCTGCTGGGTGGCTCCTGGGTGGCTGCTGGGTGGCTGCTGGGTGGCTGCTGGGTGGCTGCTGGGTGGCTGCTGGGTGGCTGCTGGGTGGCTGCTGGGTGGCTCCTGGGTGGCTGCTGGGTGGCTGCTGGGTGGCTCCTAGGTGGCTGCCAGGTGTGCCACTGAAGCATTCAGTACCACCTGTTCAGTACATAATAGAGGGATTGTGAGGGTTGGTGGTTGTCAGGTTGGTTGACATAACTTCTATTGCACATGTAGCTCTTCTGAGGCAGCTGGCCTCACTGGATGGTAGTGACGTGTCGGCCCGACACCGTTCCCATCTCTCAAGTGTACAACCGACCGGAGACGAGTACCAATGTCCCACGTTTGGACTAAAGAGACTTCTAGTGCAGCTGATTGGTCACCTCTGTTATAGGTGCCCTGTGGTGCAGGATAAGGTACAGTGGGCTGTGGGCTGTCATGTGATGTCATGTGATGTCATGTTGTGTCATGTGATGTCATGTGATGTCATGTGATGGCATGTGACATCATGTGATGTCATGTGGTGTCATGTGATGTCAATTGGATCATGGAGCTGCAGAAATAATGTATTTCAATTTATGGTAATATTGCATATTTATAATCAAGAGCACATAAGAACGGGCAGCTGGAGTAAGAGTGTGTAATTCCGTAAAATTTGAAACCGGTCGGAATTTACCGCCAGTACTAAACATGTACTGCACATGCTGCGTAGATATAAGCCATTGTTGCTAAGCCTGTGACCAGATATTCTATTTTTAATAGGGTTCAGTGAATTTTGACCAGACTACGAGCTTCTATTGGAGTTACACGCTCTTACTCAAGCCACCCGTTCTTATGTGCTCTTGGTATAATCCGAGTAATCCGAGAACATGGCCATATCTTTGTATTTCATTTTCCCATCACTCTCATAGTAACCATGCATAATATTTCATAATCTACAGTGCTGTACATGATGTTTCCATGGCCCTGTGATCTTCATAGTTTTATATTACCTCCCTGCCCTGTAACCCGAGAACAAGGCAACTTCTTTGTATTTCATTTTTCTCATCTCTCTCGTAGTAATCCCATAAAACAATGCATAATATTTCATAATCTACAGTGCTGTACATGATGTTTCCATGGCCCTGTGATCTTCATAGTTTTATATTACCTCCACTGCCCTGTAATCCGAGAACAAGGCAACTTCTTTGTATTTCATTTTTCTCATCTCTCTCGTAGTAACCCCATAAAACAATTCATAATATTTCATAACCTCTTTTCTCTCTGTTGCTATAGATACGAGAGGAGGATGCCATTCCACTCGTCTTGAATCAGTGCAGCATCGACCACCATAATCCCTGTATCTTTTGTGTGTGTGTGTGTGTGTGTGTGGGTGGGAGGATAGGGGGAGGTGGATGTGGGTGGTGTGTGGGTGGGAGGATAGGGGGAGGTGGATGTGGGTGGTGTGTGGGGTGAAGGGTATAGAGACTGTGTGTGTTGGGAAGGGGAAATGGATGAGATAGAGGACTAGATGGGGTATGTCTTTGTGTGCAGGGAGGAGGTGGGAGGATGGAAGGTGTATATGTGGTGGTGGAAGAGGTGGAGGGGTATGGGAGGGGTTGGAGGGGATGGAGGGTATATGGGGGGGGGGTGGGGATGATGAGGGGTGTGTATGGGGGGTAGAGGGGATGAAGACTATACTATCAATAGTAAACCTACAATTGGTTTTGGTCGGTTGTTTATCCTGAACAATTTAGAACCAGGCTAGCTTTGTTGATTATACTAACAATTAGCACCGATACCAATATTTAGATTAATTAATATTACAAAATAAAACCACTCTGCAATAATTGCTGTTTGGGCTAACATGGAGGTGGAGGTGGAGGGTGTATGGGAGGGATGGAGGGGATGGAGGGTGTATGGGAGGGGTGGAGGAGGTGGAGAGGGTGTATGGGAGGGGATGGAGGGTGTATGGGAGGGGTGGAGGAGGTGGAGGAGAGTGTATGGGAGGGATGGAGGGATGGAGGGGTGGAGGGGTGGAGGGTGTATGGGAGGGGTAGAGGAGGTGGAGAGGGTGTATGGGAGGGATGGAGGGATGGAGGGTGTATGGGAGGGATGGAGGGGGTGGAGGGTGTATGGGAGGGGTGGAGGAGGTGGAGGGTGTATGGGAGGGGTAGAGGAGGTGGAGAGGGTGTATGGGAGGGATGGAGGGTGTATGGGAGGGGATGGAGGGTGTATGGGAGGGGTGGAGGGGATGGAGGGTGTATGGGAGGGTGTATGGGAGGGATGGAGACTATGATGCATGTAAACAAGAATGGATAACAATGTGATAATATTAGTATTAGCTTTGAACTTTGACCCTTGTTGCCCTTAGTGATGGGATATACTATCTTATGCAACCCAGTATATCTGCCAGGTGTTGACAATAATAATAATTGCATTGTGCACCAAGTTATTTCTTTTTAAGCACCAATCTAACAATTAGAAACTGTAAAACCACCCCGACAACCGCTTAGAAACAGTGATTGGAATGCAAAAACAATATCACCTGTGATCTATTAACTGACACCCAAGCCCACTTCACAGGCTATTTGGTTATCTTCGACATTAGAGAACTCTTTTACGCAAGGAACTTTGCAAGCTAACCTGATTGCTGTGTTGACGCTTGCATGCATGCACGGCAGGTGGCATCGCATAACAATTATCGGTGATATTTAAACCGCTTTAACTTTGTATTTAGCGTTCTTTAACATTAACGCTCATTTGTTCTTAAATGGAAAATACCATGGTGTAGACATTCGCTATCATCTCATTTGCGTGCTTGGCGTTTCTCAGCATTTGGTGAAGCCTTTGTAATATTACAATGTACTTGCGTGTGTAATGGAGCGATTTTCTCACATTTATATCAAAAGAAAGTACGAAATGGGAATAGAAATTTGATCGTTTGTAATAATGTGGCTCGTATGAACAACTTCCAGTTTGTTATTAAGACCATTACCATGGTGATGTCACACACATCATTAAAATTGCATTTCTAACTTTGCAGATTCGTGCCAAGGAGCAGAAAAAAATATTGATCCCACGTACCTGAGTAGTGGCAGACATTTTTTGTCGTTTTGTGTCATGTTAGGCCATACCAATCTAATGTTGTGTCGCTCGGGCCAGATAACCTTTCAAGGAGGGTCTGTAGATAGTGATGATAATAATAGTCATGTAATCACAGTCTCGCTGCAAAACGTAGATTAATATGGCCTTAATTAAGTATTCTTTGCTTAAACCTATTATGAGGCCTCTTAAATGGTTTAGATAAGTCCGTTAGTACAAACAAACAGTCCAAGCAGCCTAATATTTAACTTCCTGTGGTAATTAAGAATTAATATTTTATCGTTATTTTACTGAGCTGAGCTCCAGGAAGAGTATCTGGCTGGCACTCAGTTGGTAAGAGCATCTGGCTGCAGTTCAGATGACCCAGGTTCAAATCCTGGCTGGATATCTTTTTTTTTGCCAGTACCTCATATTAGGTCACTTGATTTTAGGACAAACAAACAAACAAACAAACAAACAAACAACAAACAAACAAACAAACAAACAAACAAACAAACAATTAATTTGGAGTGGTTGATTTAGTCCGCCCCCTGGGGGGGTTGCTATGGACTTCCTGGTACTAAAAACAATATTTTATCCTCTTTTGTTCTCAAGGGTTTGAATTGTGTATGTAACAATAATAAACCAATTAAGAGGCACTCTTTAAAGTGAGGTAGTTTAGTACAAACAAACAAACGATTAGTTTGGAGTGGCTGTTTATTTTGATTTAGCCTGTACTAATTAAGAATTCATACATGTATATAAACTTCCTGGTCCTAAATTTATTTTCTTTTGTTATCAAATGTTTGTGTTTGGCAGTAGACCTACAATTATGCAGTGTGGTTAAATGGTTCCAGTCGGTTGTTTATCCTGAACAATTTAGAATCAGGCGGTTGGCTTTGTTGATTGAATTTTGCTTGGTATTGTTGCTAACAATTAGCACCGATACCAATATTTAGATTAATTATTAATCTAAATATTAAAAAAAACGCTCTGCAATAATTACTGTTTGGGCTAACATGGGAGGAGGTGGAGAGGGTGTATGGGAGGGGTGGAGGAGGTGGAGAGGGTGTATGGGAGGGGTGGAGGAGGTGGAGAGGGTGTATGGGAGGGGTGGAGGAGGTGGAGAGGGTGTATGGGAGGGGTGGAGGAGGTGGAGAGGGTGTATGGGAGGGGTGGAGGAGGTGGAGAGGGTGTATGGGAGGGGTGGAGGGGATGGAGGGTGTATAGGGAGGGATGGAGGAGGTGGAGGGTGTATGGGAGGGATGGAGGAGGTGGAGGGTGTATGGGAGGGGTGGAGAGGATGGAGGGTGTATGGGTTGATTAAATTTTGCTTGGTATCATTGCTAATTAATGTTACGAAACAAGCCACTCTGCAATAATTGCTGTTTGGGCTAATGTAGCCGACCAAAAACCTTTTAAGAGCATCTTAAAATTAGTTTATTATTGTTACATACACAGAAGACGTAAACAAGAGGATGATCAAAAAGTGTTTGATAAAGTTAAGCAAATGATTTTGTTAAATTTTATTCTCTTAAACGAGCTCTAACTAAGTAGCAATTATTACTGAGGAATGTAAGGTATACATATAGAATTTCCCCACTTAACTATCTGTAACTAAACAATATGGAAAAAGTTAATGAGCTGGAAGATTTAAAGGCTTTGAGTAGGTTAAAGCTACCCTCGTTCCCAGTCCTCTAGCACAGCTATCTGGCCTCGTTCCCAGTCCTCCAGCATAGCTATCTGGCCTCGTTCCCAGTCCTCCAGCACAGCTATCTGGCCTCGTTCCCAGTCCTCCAGCACAGCTATCTGGCCTCGTTCCCAGTCCTCCAGCACAGCTATCTGGCCTCGTTCCCAGTCCTCCAGCACAGCTATCTGGCCTCGCTCCCAGTCCTCCAGCACAGCTATCTGGCCTCGCTCCCAGTCCTCCAACACAGCTGTCTGGCCTCGTTCCCAGTCCTCCAGCACAGCTCTCTGGCCTTGTTCCCAGTCCTCCAACACAGCTGTCTGGCCTTGTTCCCAGTCCTATCATATGTTTAGTATAGTAGCTGAATGCTACAATAGCTAGCTTAGTGTATATAGTGTCACTGTGTCAGTCGTAATGACAACATCAAGCGTTCCCTCCCACCTAATTAGCCCTCATCAACAAATGCCCCGATTCTTGTACACTATTCACCTCACATAGTTGCTAAGAAACTACTGTTTCCTATAAACTAGCCTATTTACAGTATCAGAGCACAAAAGGGTCGAAATTTTCACAGTGTATATTTAGAGAGGGTTGTGATGGTATGTGGTTATGTGGTTATAGTCTGTGGTCAAGCCCTTTGTATGATTCCTAGCTCTTCGTTTTCTGTTTCACTTCCTACCACATTTCCCTCCATTGAACATGCATGTTGTGTAATCAGGGAGTCGGTAGATTCTCTAAGTAGGGATGGCTCGGACCCACAATATGGTATACCTAAGCAAACACCCCACTGCTCAGCCACAAATGTGCCATAAGCTTATCTAAGCACCAGCCATTGTCTTATCTCCATGCCGATAATAATAAAGGAAATCAGGAGAGTTAGCTTCCCCACTAATTGTGAACAAACACAATTTCCATTGTTCTGAGAGGAAGGCAGCTGGCATGTTGATGTGCACTGCGGAGGTTGCTGGTATGCTGAGAACGCTGAGAATGAAGTCATAAAATAAGCTTTTCTACCCACAGGGCACAAACTGTTTTTGTAGTAAGCTGCCCTCTCACACCAGATGAGGCTTATTTTAAAGTTTAAAGAAAGAAGGGTGGAAGTTGTTATGTAATAAATAATGCATGGTAACCAGGGGTTTATGGTCAATAACCACCTGACTCTGAGGGCGGAGTCTGAGGACAAGGGTGGTTATTGTAAACCATAAATCATGCATTATCTCCAATCTGATTGGTTCCTGTCATTGTTAGTAAACTTGCAAGGTGGTTTACACTGTAAACAAGGTATTTATAGGAAACACTATTTTATTGTACAGAATATACAACTTCCTGTAAATACGAGCAAAGTAACCGCTAGTCTCGTGCCCAGACCCCACCAGCGAGGAGAGGGTCTGGTGACATCCAGCTGATTCCTTGGGCTTCATTAAAAATTCATAGCTTACTGTATGCATAGTTGCGAACTGATAACTAATTTACGCGCCAAAAAAGTGCTGTGTCATCGTGTTGAAGTAGTCAAGAATTTCCGGTGTTGCAACCACAGATTGTGTTTTCTGCAACGTGATTGGCTGTTGGCAAATTCCTCGTTGAAAAGCAATCAACTTAATGAAGCCGAGGAATCGGCCGAAGGTCACCAGACCCTTTTTTCCTCGTGAGAGGTCTGGGCACGAGACTAAGTAACCACACCCCAAGATGCTCATAAGAGGTTAGTGCTGCAGGTTTACCTTGGCTCAAACACTTTAGAGTTCAGTACTATACATAGGTAAAATGTTTGTTAGTAGACTTTAGGGAAACAAAGTTCACTGCTACTTAGCTACAAGACCTGAATATATGACTTCCTGTAAGTATTAATACCACCTGTTACTATAGAAACAGGGGTTAAGTGGAAATTATCACATTTATCACATATAATAGTGTTGTGGCGTCTTGGGCTGGGGAAATTTACTATACACAATTGAATAACATGTGGGTTGATAGGTTAATTTTGTTACCGCACGTTCTTGACGTTCTTGACGTTGCTGGTTTAATTGACCCATTTACTCTCAGGTATGGTCACTTAGCTTCACTCCCTGTGCCCCATGCTGTGAAGCCATGAGCGCTGGGGCTGGGGAATTTCATATACCACAGGAAGTTGTGCAATAACAGCAGTCAGCTGGCTTTAATCATGTTTCATACTGCAAACACTCCTGATCACATTGCCATGGTAACCTAGTCAGAGAGATCCACTCTCCTCACTCTTTCATCTCAGCCAAACTGGAAGCCATTGTTCCAACGGCTGTATCTTTGCACACTTCTCGGTGTGTTCACCATACAATTACGCCCTAAGTGGAAAGAAAATAAAAAAAGGGTGAATGAAAAGCCACAAAAGTGTATTTTAGCGTTTCTTTCCAAGCCTGAGAAGACTTACAACTAGATACAGTTGTCATTGAAGTAGCTGATTTGTCCACCTGCATTCAAGCCACCGTTTTCTTTCCACTTGGGTCCGGTTAGCCTCGAAAATCAAAAAAAAAATCTTTAAAGAATAAATATAGCTTGTCATACCCCCAGCTGTCATTAAACCCTCAGAAAGTTTTAAATTCTGTTTTATATCCCTCAGGAAGTTGTCATATGATGTCAGTTTGCTAGTACACATCCTCCAGGAATAATTGTTAGACAGGTACTAGCCTCCTACGCTGAGCAAAAATTACATTTGTCATGGTTGTGTGTTTACATCTGTGCATATTGTCTAGTGCAGTGGCGTCGTGTAGGGGAAGCCTATCATTCGTATGAAAACAAATAAGCTTGACAGGAACGTCAAGAACGCTGAGAACATAATTAATTAATATCTTCTCGCCCACATGAACTGGTGAGTGAGTACTTGTAACAAATTACTTCCTCACCTGCACCCACATGCCCCCAGCCTCTCATCACCTTCCATGCTGCAAAGCCATGAACGCTGGGGCTGGGGGATTTTGTATACCACAGGCAGTTGTTTTCATACTGCAAGCGCTCCTGATCACTGATACTTTGCACTTCGGATGCAGTTACTGCCTGAACTCCAGTCACCCTTTTCTTTCCACTTGGGGTGCGGTTATGCTCGAAAAAAAAAATAAAAAATTTAACCAGTGAATGTTAGTCCCATTCCCAGTCTCTCAACCCCCCCACCCCAGGTCAGTCCCATTCCCAGTCTCTCAAACCCCCAGGTTTCACCACTTGTCGTATGCCGTGATACCATGTGTGGATCTTTACCAGGCTGCTCTCCAGCTGTCCAGCACAAGCTGGAGAAGAGTCTAGGAAAGGCATAATAATTCGATCTACCTCACCCTTGTATTTATAGCAACAGGTGGATGAAGAGAAGGTTATCTGTTACCAACTTGAGCTCGGAGAATAACTTGCCGACATTTCGACTGAATGCTCCAGTCGCCCTGATGACGACTGGAGCATTCAGTCGAAACGTCGGCAATTTATTTTCCGAGCTCTAGATAACCTTCTCTTCATTTATGCAGAAGCCAACTGAGAAGCCACTGAAAACAGGTGAATATTACATAAAAAAAAACATTAGGAAGTTGTAGTTCTGTTTCATATGTTCATTCAGTTGTAAAATGATGTCAGTTTGCTAGTACATCTCTTCTAGGAATAATTGTCAGACAGGTACTAGCCTCCTACGCTGAACAAAATTACATTTGTCATGGTTGTGTGTTTACATATGTGCATATTGTCTAGTGCAGTGGCGTCGTGTAGGGGAAGCCTATCATTCGTATGAAAACAATTAAGCTTGACAGGAACGTCAAGAACGCTGAGAACGTACCATAATTAGTTAATTTCTGAGAACGTACCATAATTAATTAATTTCTGAGAACGTACCATAATTAGTTAATTTCTGAGAATGTACCATAATTAATGAACATCTTCTCGCCCACATGAACTGGCGAGTGAGTACTTGTGACAATTACTTCCCACAAGATTTACACCTGTCATGCCCCCAACTGTCATTCATGCTGCAAGCCATGAATGCTGAGGCTGGGGAATTTTGTATACCACAGGAAGTTGTAGAATGACATTAGGTGGTTTTCATGCTAATAATGAACTTCCATACAGGATGCTACTCCACTTGCACACTGAGTCCAACACAATTTAGAAACTCGAAGGACCAAGGTTGTGGCAACCTGCATGCAGCAAGAGCATTAAAGAGAGCCCGAGGGTTTTTAAAAAAGCGTAAATCCCATTGGATGAAGCATCTACAGTGCCCTCAATTCTTTGTGGATTGTTTTATAGACCACTGTCAGGTAGTCTCGTCCCCAGACTCCACCCTCTCACAAGGAAAAGGGTCTGGTGACTATTGAGTGCTTGGTTGTGCCAAGTCAGCAATCTTGATTTGTGAATAAGTGAGTGATCATATCTTTATGACATCACGCTATTTCATTTTCCTCGTGAGCTTGAGAGGGTGGGATCTGGGCACGAGACTATGTTCTAGGGTGATAAAAATTACCTTGTTTACAGTGTAAACTGCCTTGTATGTTGATTTACAATAACCAACCTCTCTCTGTCCTCTGGCTCCGCCCTCAGGCACTGACCATGAACATATATGTAATACTGTGTAATACTGTTCTAACCATTGAGGCAGTTATGACCTTCAGTGGTTGCGATTTCTTTGATCATCAGTGTAACCACGGAGACAGGAAGGTGGAGGAGTTTAATGATGTTACCATGGTTCTCAGTGTTGCCTGTGTGAAAGGTGGACAGATGAGCAACAGCCATTGTTGAAAAGAAATATCAGACTTTCAGAATAGTTGCTAGACAGCTGCCGTGTCCTCCTACACTCGGGAACGCAATTCTCAGGGCTTGGGTCACTATGATTGCCATGGTAACAAGTATCCACCTGGCGTCGTGCAGGCGAGTCTATTACAGTCTTAGCATTTCAACTTAATGGCTTTGATCTTGACAGGAACGCTGAGAACGCAGGGCAGCACACAAGCAGGTGGGGTTAAAGTCCAAAGACATATGAAAGTGCAGTAACAAATTGAGTTGGTGATTGTAAGATTAATGGCTTGCCTTTTCTAGTATGAAAGAACGGCAGCTGTGTAAAAGTCCACAACCGTCAAAGAGATATGAAAGTGCAGTAACTAATGAGTTGGTGATTGTAAAATTAATGGCTAGCCTTATGATAAGAATGACAGCTGTGTAACAATTCACTATTGGAATGAAATTGTCCATTTACAGTGTAAACTATGTGTTTACTGATAACAACAAGGATCAATCAGGCTGGAGAATATAGCACAAATGGACAATTTCATTCCAATAGTGAATTGTTACACAGCTGCCGTTCTTTCATACTAGAAAAGGATAGCCACTAATTTTACAATCGCCAACTCATTGAACACTTCAGACCATCTTACTTCAGCTGAATGGGCTATTTCATTTAGAGTACTTCCTATGGACGGCAGAGCTATTTGCCTCCCCTGGGACAAAAATTCTATCTTGACTCCCCAAGCAAGAGAATACTATAGTTTACAGTGAATTACAGAAAAATTACTGAAGTCTGCAAGAGGACACAGAGATATCCCCTGGGGCTATATGTTGTAGTTATAGGACAGTGCCAGGGAGTAAACAGGCTGAGTCCAAGGGCGTAGCCTGAGGACAAGGTTTGTTTACTAACAGCCATAAATCTCTGGCCACCTGTGCTATAACTGTTATATATCCCACCTGATTGGTCCTTTGTTGTTATTACTGTAAACACACCTGTAAATGTGCAAGTGTTTACAGTAACATCAACGTTAATTACACACAACTGTGTATAAAATCTGTACTATAGTATGGCAATGTAGTGGACTGTAAACTAAAAATACATGGAGAGGGAATTATGAGCCATAATTTCCCTTGTAGCCTTGAGGGGACAAATTATGACAGTTAAAGTCCACTCTGGCCTATGCATGAAGTATAGTAGGTGGGATATATTCACAGTTAAACCATAAATCATGCATTATGTGTTATATTGTCCAACCCAATTGGTCCTTGTTGTTATTAGTAAACACACATGGTAGTTTTCACTGTAAACAAGGTATGTTATTAGTAAACACACATGGTAGTTTTCACTGTAAACAAGGTATGTTATTAGTAAACATGTAAAGTAGTTTACACTGTAAACAAGGTAGCTTATAAGAAACATCATTTTACAACTTCCTGTGGCATATGAAACAGAATCTACAACTTCCTGTCCAATACCCACCTGTTACCACAGAAACAAGGGTAAAGTGGAGAATATACACTCAAGAATTGTAAGGGTTAGTGGTTGGGTCACGACTCAGTGATCAGGCCGCTGACAGCTCAGTGCCAGGGATCTTGGGTTCAATAACTTGGCCGTCTACTCTAATTCCGTTGAGCATGATAGTAAGCTTTTTGTGTACTTGTTGAAGGTAGCTGGAATGAAATTGAACCAGGAACATCAAGAATGCTGGTAACAACATTAATGCTCTTATTTAATGCGAGACAGCTGCAGCCCTCTCATTGCTGCTCTTACAGTAGTTGAACCTGAAAGCCAAGAATGCAAAGCTAACGAAATTAAACAACTTCCCATAAGACTCATTTTACTGTCCAAATTCTTTCCTATGAATACAAATCAGCTTCACATTAGCATGGTTACTGATGATCAAAGAATTTTGAAACTTTGAGAACTGTGGTCTCTGCCAGTAAGTGACTAGTGTTAATTTTATTACCAAATAAGGTTATTACCTAATAAGGTTATTACCAAATAAGGTTATTACCTAATAACGTTATTACCTAATAAGGTTCAGGTTTAAGTGCACAAAAAGGTTGTCCATTGGAGTGAGGCCAGAATTTAATCTAGTGGGAGGGGCGGTGGAGGGGCGCTTCGCCCCCAAACACTCCAGCTTCCCCCCACCAAAAAATGTCAAAGACTACCTAATAAATATAACAGTTCAAGACATGATTTTGCCTCTCAGATTGCATCAGGATTTCCTTGAGGGGCATGCCCCCAGACTCCCCTAGACAATGCTTTATACAGCTTCCCTCCCCCCCCCCCCCCCCCCCCAACACACACACACACACACACCCAAACACGCGGCCTGGGTACGAGGCTACTGGCTTGAACTACCAGTGGCCTGATCACTGAACTACGACCAGTGGGGGCAATCACTAACTCTCACAATCCTCTCTATGTGCAGAGAGGGGCCGTGGGTTTGATTGTGGTGGTCTCCATTTCTCCTTATACCATCAAAGCTAGGTACATTTATTCGCAGCTGTTGTTAAATGTTCTAAAGTGTGCAATTCCATTCCAGTTACCCGCAACGAATTGCAGTCTTTCTTCCAACAATAGTTATTAGACAGGTTCAATTCTCCCTCACGCTGGGGGAAACTGGTTCAAGGTTTAGCTCATATTACAGAAGTTAATTTTCTTTGATCTCCTGTAACCATGGAAACAGGAAATATTGTGGTTTTCTTAACATTCACATGAAAACAATTTAGATGTGAAGATGTCGGTGAGTATTGTGGGTTGCGGAGCTTAATTCTGTTAACCTTGGATTCTTAACGTGTGAAGTTATCAACCATTGAGCAACATCTCAACTGTGAGTGAGAGAGAGAATGTGCCCAGGTCTAGTTGTTGTTGGTAGATAGCAGCCTCGTTCCCAGTTTTTCAAATGGGCCTGGGAACGAGGCTATGTGGTAGAACACTGGCAACTTAAACCAAGAGTCCTGTTCTCAGTAGCTGTCAGCTTTTCAAATCCTCATTTTTATAACTTGTCATGCTTATAGACATTTTGCTTGCTTAGATCTCTTGCCTCACGTTGGAATAAAGAGGGTTTAGGTGTTTTGAGGCAAAATAGAGGAACGAGAAAAGGCCGGCAGTCGCTGGGAATCGAACCCAGAACAGGAGGCCAAGAGTTCTAAGCATTTAGACTGAGAAGACCACTCGGCATGGGTTCTCTCCTGATGGAGAGAATTTTCCGATCCACTCCTAACAGAGTTCTGATGGCACATACTGAGTGGTTGCCAGGTGTGTGACTGAGGAATTTCATACCACCTGTGCAGTACATACAGAGGGCTGGTGGTTGTCCAGTTGTCGTAGCTCAGTGGCAGAGCACTGGTTGCACAAGCCAGGTGTCTTGGGTTCGATTCCCGGCAGCTGCCTGCCTTTTCACTTTCCTCTATTTTCGCCTCGTAACATCCGAATCTCTTTAACATTTCTTTTTCAACAATGAATGTTAGGCAGCTGCCATCCTCTTACACTGGAGGATCCTAGTTTTGGTCATCAGTTACCATGGCAACAAGCAAATCACCTTTTTATAGGGTATAGTGCAGTGGAGTCATGTAGTTGAGTCCATTAATTATAACGTAATGTGTATAATTCTGACAGGAACGTCAAAAACTCTGAGAACACGTATGAATAAAGTAACTCCTCACTCCATATAAGGACTAACGATGTTGTATGGGGGGTAGATTGTGGTACAGTACAAACACTATGGTTGCCATGGTAACAAGTAGACATGTGTCCTAATGGTAGAGTGCAGCGGCGTCGTGTAGTCTGTTATTTGTACAAAAGCAACTTAATGTCATTAGCCCTAGTTGGTAAGGGGTTAATTTTTACCCTACGTTCTTAGCGTTCTTATTGATATTAATAGCAATCAGCGTTACCAGTGCACTTGTTCATACCTCAGCCGTTGGGCATTCTACGGGAAAAAGACGCTTCAAAAGAGTCACTGGTATGCGGGATATCCAGCTCCATAAACTCTGCATTTCATAGTGAAATCTGATCATACCTGGGGTACTTTAAACCATTGCATGCACCATTACGTGCCACAGACATACTTCTTAATATCGAGGGGTTAAAATTAAAGGCCTGCACAACATTTTTAACAAAGAACTGCAAATTGCAACAGAAGACACTCACATAGCTAGTACTACAGTTATCTTAGCTTCGCTTGCTCAGTATATACCCTCGGGGCATCGTGATGCAAGGGAGAGTTAGATTACTTAGCACTATTGTATTCACAGTCAAGTTTACGTACTTCGACTAGTGTAACCTAGCAACATTCAAAAAATACATAGTACAAGTCTTGGACCCAGACCCCACACTCTCACAAAGAAAAACAGTCTGGTGAACCACACCAACTTTCTTGGGCTAGCGTATTTTTTCAAAAAACGGTCTGGTGAACCACACCAACTTTCTTGGGCTAACATTGTTTTTTTTTCAAAAAACAGTCTGGTGAACCACACCAACTTTCTTGGGCTAGCGTATTTTTTCAAAAAACGGTCTAGTGAACCACACCAACTTTCTTGGGCTAGCGTATTTTTTTGACTAGTGTAACCTAGCAACGTTCAAAAACATTTTGTGTCCCACCTGCTCAAAATTTCAAGTGGACATATGAGCATTTTACTGTTGTATAGAAAGGGGTGCGTAATAATTACCAATCTCACAATCTGATTGGTCCTTACCACTTTGGGCATAAAACAACCACCTTCCAGGAAGGAATGTGACTTTCGCATATACTACGAGGCAGCGAAATCACAAGTAGTATATACGAAGAAAAAAAGTCTAACATACTCAGTAGCCGTCGTCCCTGTCCTCGTTAACTGACTAACGAGCCCCTATACCCTCCGTCAGTCTCAGTAATGAGGGGGGCGAAACTTGGTTACCATGGCGATGGCTACTAAGTTCTATAATTTCTGTGCTACAAACCATGTGGTTAAAATGATTATTATACAACCCACAGCACTCTCCAGAGTGAAGGGTGGGGACGTATGGGTTAATCCGCTTGTTCAAAACATGATTTATCCATATACTCATTCTCAGGGCCCTGCCCAGCTCTGTTGCTTGAGTTACTGAGAGTTCTATAATTTCTGTGGTACAAACCATGTTATAGCTCAGATTGGCAGTAATTACCTTATTACCGTGGAAACCAAAGCAGTTCAAAAATGCACAAATGTATACAAATGCTCTTATTGTTGATATGTCAACATGGTAAGATTAATAATGTGGTAGAATGTATCTCCATGACAAGCAATATTGAGGTATGGAGAGAATGTACACTAGTCAGGGACCTCACTGATTCTGTTAACCCACAGCACTCTCCAGAGGGAAGGGTGGGGACGTATGGGTTAATGCTCTCTAATCCGCTTGTTCAAAACATGATTTATCCATATACTCATTCTCAGGGCCCTGCCCAGCTCTGTTGCTTGAGTTACTGAGAGTTCTATAATTTCTGTGGTACAAACCATGTTATAGCTCAGATTGGCAGTAATTACCTTATTACCGTGGAAACCAAAGCAGTTCAAAAATGCTTATTGTTGATATGTCAACATGGTAAGATTAATAATGTGGTAGAATGTATCCCCATGACGAGCAATATTGAGACTCATTTTCAGGGACCGTGCCCAGCTCTGTTGTTGGGTTGTAGTACAGTTACTGAGAGCCTGGCAATATATGTGGGTGGTTCAAGCAAAATTCAAACTTTATGTCACATGACTCAAGTTCTATTAAAATTGGCAATGGAAAGACTCACAGGTTATTAAAGTTGATTTTCTTCATCTACAAATGTGCAGGTGTATTACTAACTAGTATATATATTACCCAGTGGGTGTTAGCCACACCCACCTTAATTGGCACATGATTCTATGAATATCATTAATATTTGAATTTTGCTTGACATAATATTGATATTACATAAAGTGTTAGCAAAGCATTGTGCCTTATCTCACTTCAGAGAGACATGTAGAGAGGAGCTAAATTCTATTTTTACGGTGGCATGATGAAATATTAACCTTGTTCCAATGCAGGCTCTTCCCTAGTCTCGTTCCCATACTTTCATTCTGACCCCGGCATCTGTCACTTATAGTACTAATCAATCTCGTTCCCATACTTTCATTCTGACCCCGGCATCTGTCACTTATAGTACTAATCAATCTCGTTCCCATACTTTCATTCTGACCCCGGCATCTGTCACTTATAGTACTAATCAATCTCGTTCCCAGGCCGTTGTGTATGTACCTGGGAACTAGACTATAAGTGCTAATAGGCCTTCCCTCACATTAGCACTGCCAGTGATAAATGCTGGGGTCAAAAGGTCAGGCAATCAGGCTCCATGCAGCTCACTCTCATTCTCCTCCGTGTGCACAGAATACTGCAGCTGTCACTGTAACATGTAAACGAGAGGAGGTCGGACACGGTTGAACTTTACTAAGTAAAATGGCTGAGGTCACACTAATTGATTTTTCGTATCTCAACCTTTACTGAGGTGGGGCCCCAGTTTTCAAATCAAGATTCAAGGCTGGGGCCAGTCATAGAAAAAGCTAAAAAGCTTTCTATCTTGCAATATCCAACATCAATTAGTGTGACCTCAGATATTTTAATTAGTAATGTTCAACCGTGTCCGACCTCCTCTGCAGGCTCCATGCAGCTCACTCTCGATCTCCTCCTCCGTGTGCACTGCAGCTGTCACTGTAAACATGTAAACATTGCATGATGTAAATATGGTGGAATGTAAATAGTGTGGGATGTTTTGTATAGACAAAAGCGTAAAATGTGTGATGTAAACAATACGCAGTGGGAGCTGTATTTATATATTTTTCACAGCTGGTGGTGACAATTTTTGCATGACGACACCATAGCTCAAATAACTGAAATCTGAAATGAGATGTCTCAAAGCTTAATTGTGAATAAAATTAATTGTCATTTTTGCATGACGACACCATAGCTCAAATAACTGAAATCTGAAATAGAAGAAGTCTCAAGGGCTTAATTGTGAATAAAATTGTCATTATAGCGCAGTTTACAACCAGGTGAAGAGGACAAGAACCACTGTGGGAGGGTGAGCAATCATCCTGTGTCTGCCGTCTCCTACCGAATGTTTTTTTTTGTTGCTGGAGTAGCCAAAAGGGACATGGCAGCTGTTATAGACTACCGCAGAGTTCCATACATTGGTTATATAACCATGGTAACAGGATTTTCTTCCCTCATTATTGAGACACCTGGAGGGTGTAGGAGCTCATTATGGAATGACCAGAGGGTCAGTAGATGTAGGGTTGGCGTGGACGCGTATTATACTTAAGCAAAAGCTGTACAACTTGACCACAAGTATCCAAGTTGAGTTGATACTTCACTTGGGACTTTGTCACACACACATCAGTGGCGTAGCTACACCCGGGCATACCTGTGCCTGTGCCCACGTAAAATTCACTGGTGCCCGGGTAAAAATAATGTAGAAAGCTAAGGTCAATAATCGGTTATTAGCATGTGCAATCGCAAGTTTCATGCGGACATGAAGCGAGCATACAGGTAAGACTGAAAGAATTGTATTTGTGGCCGAAAACGGCCTCAGAAGCAATCTCAGTGTATAATTTAAAAATTTCATGGCGGGAGCATGCCCTAGGTCCCCTAGCAGATGCGTGTCACACACGCACTGCCCATGCTGTGCCCACGTAACTTGCTCATCCTGGCTACGCCACTGCACGCACTAATCGCCACTTGTGTAATTATGCGAAAAGAAAAAAATTAGCATATACATAGTATTGGTATCTTGATCTGTGCCCCTGCACAATTGTTTTTTAATGGTTTTGAAGAAGTATATATTTTTATCCAAAGCTGTGATGTGAATTTGGAACAGACAATTTGTGCTTTTAGCCTTCTCATCCCGTCACAGACCTGTTGAACCAACACTTGTGCATTTTATGGGGTTGCTCACTAACGAGTGACCCTATAGCCTTGACATTGTATCGCCATAGCAACAAACTCATTCAGCCAATATACACACGTAATTAGCCAACTGGCACATGTCTAAGGTATTGTATTAGGTGGGCTTGTATAAACACATTATCAGAGTTACATAACAACTGCATGCCATCACACACTACTTTGTCCCGTTTGGTATGGCCTGAGGCCGTTAGTCATGCCTCACCAGCCCATAATGGCATAACTTTCACAAGGAAGATAAACTGTACTGTAATTACATACCTTTGAATGTGTTTGACTTCAGCTTAGGCAAGATGCCATATCACGACTCAATGTTGCAAGGTAGCCAGCGATTTATGAGGGCAGAGCCCGAGGTCAAGGGTGGTTGTTTTAAACCATAAATCCTGTAGCTACTATGCATGATGCAATCTCCAACCTGATTGGTCCTTGTTTGTTATTAGTCAATTATGGATGTCTGCGTCCTCTGGGAGCCCTATTTACTTCCTGCCTGCGCTCTGTCTTATATGTGATAAATAATGCATGGTAGCCAGGGAATAAACATTTCAACTCCGAGGGCAGACCCCGAGGTCAAAGGTTGGTTATTATAAATCCCATGGCTGTGGTATATATTCTTCAACCTGATTGGTCCTAGTTGTTACTGGTATGCAAACAAGGTGATTTACACTGTAAACAAGATAGTTTATAGAAAACATCATTTTACGTCCTATGACTTCCCACCTGTTACTATAGCAACAGTAGTGCAGTGGAGAGTATGATGAGTGTGGCTGGATGGTTGTCCTTGTTGCAGACCTACTAGCTTTTCATCACTTGTGGTATGAAAGAGTGGGTGGGGAGTTGGGGGGGGAGCTTACAAATAAATGATAGAAAGCTGGGTGGGGGCTTGGAAATGATGCTAAGCCAGGCAAGTAAAATACTGTTCACGAGTGAATGATTCATTGAGACGCATACCGAGTGGCTGCCGGGTGTGCGACTGAGGCATTTCAGTCCCACCTGTGCAGTATGTATAGAGGATTGTGAGGGCTGGGTGTTGTCCGGTTGTCATGGCTCAGTGGCAGAGCACTGGCTACACAAGCCAGGTGTCCTGGGTTCACTTCCCAGCGACTGCTGATCTGTTCACTTTCGTCTGAAACATCTAAAATCTCTTCATCTTTGTTTCTGCCTTAACCCTCGTACTCTCAGATATCACCCAATGGGCTGTTCTGGCCATTCGAAACCTCTGTGAGGGTAATACCGTGAACCAGGAGTTGATTGCTCGCCTCGAGTGCAAGGGAGTCGAGAAAACACAATCACTACTGACTGAGCTCGGCTGTGAGGTCGAGATAGGAGACGACGGAAAAATAAAAGTGAAAAATGTTAACTCACGTAATTCATATTGATTGTAAATTGTTTTTTTGTTGAAATGGAATGAGTTGTGTAGCAAACAGACTGGGTGGTTTACCACGGACAAATTCACCATCACCCAACAAGCAATATGTATATACTGCAGCATGAAATACTACATAGTTATTGGAACTATACTACCATGGTAACCAACTGAGTACAAATTGGTAACCAATTATACAAAAATTCATTGGATTAATGTTGATGTCAACATTTCAAGAAGATTGACACAGATTGGCGGAAATGTCATTTTATTCAGCTGTGTATTAGCCTAGTCAGTTTAGAGTGATGACGTGTGTTCTACCACAAGAGTACATTGATGATAAACGAGTGCAAAGGTGAAGGGAGAATTGATTTATCATGTTTTCATAAAGATCCTTAGCATTCATTTCTGCATTCCGACTGATTTGTACACAATGGACACTAATGCTCTGAGGTATGTATTGCAATTGCAATTGAACATGTTTTGTGCATGAGTCATCTTTGAAGCACACGTATACAGACAATTACATTGTTGTGACTGGAACTGTAACACGGAAGAGACGTATACATTTGATGTAAATGTAATAAAAACCACAATATAGAAGCTGGGGTTGAACATGAATGCACAATAAATTCAGACGACACACTCGGAATAGTTGTTGTGATGAGGAATATATATATACATGTATATTGAAAGTAATGCAACATTGTCTACACATACATTGTGATCTGGGGCTATTGCTCAGTGATCTCACCCAGTACAGCGATACTCTGTGATAGTTTCTGTACATGTCTGACACACCACTTCACAACACCATACGAATCTGCAGTTACACGAGTGTACTTCTCGTCTCTGAACCATATAAAACTGTCTTGTGCAACAGAAGTCCTCACATGGTGGATAGTACTGCCCTAAGTTTGATGTTGTAGTCAAGTTAGCACTAGGCATGCAGTATCTGCCTTGTGTGTAGTTCTGTACAAGTATACAGTAGTTCCCGGACTTTACCAAATACACCAACTCGGTATTAGCCGGTACTCGATGCACATCACTATCAGAGTCATAGTAACGCAAAGCAGCAGGTCCTCCGTGTCTTGGATGATGTACATCCACTTTAACTGCGTTGTCATACTTAGTTCTGAGGATATCTCCAACTTCATACAACATTGGGAGTTCTTTCCAACAAGTCTTCACTGCACATGACCCGGAAAGACCATGACATCTGCAAGATGTTTTCATGTTGTCTTGTACCACCTGCATGGCAACAGGGACATAGCAACACAGGGCATCAGTGTGGGATTTGCGTATCATATTACAGCTAAGTGTTCAACTATGGAATGTTATCATCTTCTCTTAATACATGTTAGGAAGAGTTAAGGCTATTGTGACTGAGAGATCTACCGATGTGATAGAATGTTATGTAAACCCATCAGGTACGGTAGGAAGTCACGTATCAAAATTTCACAACTTTTATCAGCCAGAATCATTGATGATAATCACACACTGTCACTCAATAGTACTTTAATAGCACATGAGCCTACTCGTCACACATGATACGGTGTTTCAGCAACATAATAGCATATACTCTTCATTGGGAAGGTTTTGGTGCCAAGAGGGCTAGGACTAGTCTATCAAGCCAGACCCTCTCTCACCCTCCAGAAAGGTGAGAGAGGGCCTAGCAGACGTTTCTGGAGGGTGGGAGATGGTCTGGCTTGGTAGACTAGGCTAGGACTGAATGCACAACGTACAGTTAAAGCCTCATTGGTTTAGCAGATTCTTGTCTGCTTTGGTAATCATGTCCACTTTCAGCCAGAGCATAAAGGTTAAGGTAGCTGAGCATAATTTGAGCATCCGAGTGTGGTAATTGCATTTCCAGGGATTTTCATAATTCTGCGGGGCGGAAGGTTTGAGAAGCCCTGCTAACCATAATGTTGTTTCTGCACTAAACCAAAAAGATGTCTGCCACTACTAAACAAACTGTAGCATTACAAATGCATTGTTACTGACAAAAGGAATCAACAAAATGCTAACCATAATGTTACTGCTGCTAGAGACCAGCTACTAACCATAATATTGTATTCTGCTTACAACTGAAAAGATGTCTGCCACTACTAAACAAGCAGCTGGCTCTGTTACCATAGCAACAGCAACTGTATTGGTAACTACACACACACACATAAGATGCATCTCAGAAATGGGATATGTATTTGCCAGGCTTCATGAGGTCGTGTGACCATTTGTGTTTACAGTGACAACCACAATGTTGTGGGTGAGTTGCTGTAACAGATGAATATACAGTGTGTTCAAACATGCATTAAATGTACTAGTGGTCAATCACAAATTGTTACAATGTCTAATTAACAGTGGTTTATGTGTTTGGAAGTGTAATTTTATCTGGTAAAGCTCCTTTGGCACAAGTGCTTGTTTGTACGGAGGCACAGATACATACGTCACTGTGGATGATTACAATATTGAGTTAATTATGGTGTTTCACATACGAGTGGGAGTGCAGCTAAGTGGGAAGAATTATGAAAGGAACTTCTGGAATACAGAGATATACAAACTTGCTCACTATGAACAACTTGCAATGGACTTGATTCCAATACCTATAGAGTCTGTGCGGGAGGGGACAGCCCAGGGTATATGCACTACTTGGTCATGCTGCCTGGCTGACTAAAACTGTAATATGCACTGCAGATATTGCTGAAGATTTTGCTACACCAGCCAAGCCAAGAGAGTGTGAATCTTCAAGAATGAAATGTCATAATCTTTAGTACTGTGACTGTTGTCATTTCTTTCAGTGTCTTCTCAGTTGGCTTCTGCATAAATGAAGAGAAGGTTATCTGTTACCAAGGTTATCTGTGGTGTTCAGATAAGTGATTTTCAGAGCTCAAGTTGGTAACATAACCTTCTCTTCATTTAGAAACTTTACCTTTGTATAATCAAGGTTTCATATGCAAAATGCACCATGCAAGGAATTTAGAACGAATGCCGCAGTGATGTGCACTGCAGATATAAATTATACCAGCCACTCAACTTCACTAAAAATATCTCCCGTACTTAGTATTGTGATGTAGCTACAGATGGATTCAGCTTGATGTACACTCAATTGCTTCTTTCGTATGTGAATGATGGTGAGTGAATGATGGGTGACGTACAGTGCGCAGGTGTTGCACAGATAATCTGATCAGGTGTTACGTAATTCCAGTCTGAAAACACTAACACTATGTTAATAATGGATTGAATAATTTGATTCAATGAAGCATATATGGTCTGTAATTTGTTTAAAGTAATTTAGTTACTACTCTGTTCTATGGCTGACAAAGCCCCAGCAACCCTCTCTTATAGTCATAACGTAGGCACTTAAGTGTAATACACACACTTCCTGTATGTAACATGCATCTAACAGCCTCTGCCGTGGTTTTGTCGTTTTGGTCGTGGTTTTGTCATCATTTGCCATGGTTTTGCCATTCATTTGCCATGGTTTTGCCATTCATTTGCCATGGTTTTGTCATCATTTGCCATGGTTTTGCCATTCATTTGCCATGGTTTTGCCATTCATTTGCCATGGTTTTGCCATTCATTTGCCATGGTTTTGCCATTCATTTGCCGTGGTTTTGCCATTCATTTGCCATGGTTTTGCCATTCATTTGCCATGGTTTTGCCATTCATTTGCCATGGTTTTGTCATCATTTGCCATGGTTTTGCCATTCATTTGCCATGGTTTTGCCATTCATTTGCCATGGTTTTGCCATTCATTTGCCATGGTTTTGCCATTCATTTGCCATGGTTTTGTCATCATTTGCCATGGTTTTGCCATTCATTTGCCATGGTTTTGCCATTCATTTGCCATGGTTTTGCCATTCATTTGCCGTGGTTTTGCCATTCATTTGCCATGGTTTTGACATTCATTTACTGTAGTTTTGTCTTACTGTTGCCATTGGCAGAAGAACAGAAACCATTGCCCAAAAATGGCAAAATTTGCAGCAAAAGCATCACTTATCCAAACACGTTGAGACCAAATGGTGTTCAGATAAGTGATTATTACAAAAGAGATTTAATAATTACATTAATATCTGCAAATGTCACTATTTGTGGGTAAAGAAAAGGGATAAGTGATCTTTGGATAAGTGACTGCATGCGAATGCATCCAAATTAACCACATCCAAAGGCAGGCCTAGCAGAGTAGTACGCAGTACACGTGCATGCAAATGCACTTAGACTATATAATTAGCCACTCATTACATAAATTCACCTGCTGCACAGGACATGTGCAAGCAGCATCTAGAGTTCAAGCACCTACCCTTCTTCCTGCAGCATTATTGTGTAGGTGCACCATGGCCTTTTCAACTTCTTGTCTGTTTGTGCTGGTTGCGTTCAGTTCTCTTGCGTCCAAGAATCTCCGAGCGTATGTTAGTCCATAGGAAACATTGTCACTGCATGATCCCCATTTCCATCCCTGCTCTGTTATCACTCCATTCCGACTTGTATCACAGCCACATGTTGGAAGATTGCCATGGGAACAAGCCCGTGTTATCTGATGTACAGTCACTGCTGATGTCAACGCATATATAAATGCATTTTCTTTTATTTCTGTGGTAGAAAAAAATAATACTTTAATGTCTGACTGTATTCCAACTCTCTTCCTACTGCTCTCCAAATATTGTCTGTTGTTTGTGTTACATTTCTGCTTGCTTTTGGTGTTGCACCTGTCCTACACACCACACAGTGTGTGCAAATGCCTGACACGAACTTGGCAAAATGTAGTGTATATGAATATACCTTGCCAGTTTTCTATTCCACATTTACACACACTGTGTACACATTATGAGTTATAGACTTATGCCTGAGGTATTATGAATGGTATTTTAACTCCAGGATATGTGGGATCATACTTGCAATAGTCATGGGACCTATTAATGATAACAATGAACACAGTTGCTACAAATTTGGTGTAATGACACGTGCTATGAATACAAGTTTATGTGAATTGTATCATTATGCCACACCACTGGACATTGAACAGCATGATTAGCTAATGAGGCGAGAACTGATGGAAGCTAGCTTCGTATATCGTACATTATGTAGTTAAGAAGCATAACACTAGTTGGTATTTACTCTATGGTTAATGGATTTGCACAATGTTAGTTGTACATATTCCACCAGCTGCACATTCAGCATTCCAGAGGTTGCATACCTTGCAGCACTATTAAACTAAAATGTCGTCTAAAAGTCTGACCCGCATAATGGTGCATGAGAACATGTTTTCATACAACAGCGGTAGTTGAAACGTTAGTAGAAATATGTAAAAACACGTAGAGGAGGTTTGAGAGATCACCGCAGATATAATGCTCTCCTGCTGGTTTAGACTTCATTGAACTAGAGCTATTGCTTGATTTAAAGCACCTTGCTTCAAGCTGTAAATAAAGAAATGTGTCTTCACCAGGCAACCACCAATACATTAATCTTAATTTAGTGTCATCTTAGTGTCTGAATATCTGTTCATCTGTTCTTGTGACTGGAATGGTTGTATATCCAGGGAATTATCACCCCATTGCAAGTACTTAAATTGCAAATACTTACTCTATTAATTGCAAGTATTTAACACTTTATTTGGATGAGTCTAGTTCACCTTGTAGAGGCGGTCTGTGAAAGATTGGTGACTCTGCTCCGGTACAGTTCCACTGCTCTCTCCTAAACTGCCACGCGCATTCTCCACTCACGATTCCTTCTGCTCGAGTTAGTATTGGCATGGCTGCGGGAACTTCTATGCAAATATTCTGCTGCGCTACGTTCAGTCCAGCAGTGTTACGACACAAAATTTCTTGCAGGATTGAAGTACTGGCAAATGGGCTTGCCTGCCGAACTGCCCATGCACACAGCAAGCTGCTAAAAGAAAAACGAAAGCACTGTATTTTACAAACTAGCGGTATTATGCTTGACCATAACACAAGCAAACAATACTTACCAAATGTACAATAACAATCTCGCCATCCGATGTAGTACCGGCTCGGGAGTTGCCCGCATTCTGGTGGACGCTTGAGGTTTATGTGAAATATAGAAGACATATATACGCGCGCGCAGACTTTATAGTGTACGCGTGTGCTGTGTATATACTGAGTGGGGTATGTACCTATAACTAATAAACATTCCACAGATGAAAAGCACGGAACGATCCTTTTTCGCAGCTATATATAAATGTAGTTATGCAACTTCACGAATATGCACCATGGATAATACGTAAGTAGTATACTTGTCATAGCGCAGTCCGACTACCTTTTCGCTGCGCGTGCGAGCGCTACGATGTTATGTAAGTGTATAAATTAACCTTAACCCGAACTCACATTCAGCATCTGGCTAGGAAGCTGACTTATGGTCACAATAGGCGCGCACGTGTACTACTATGAATCCACGTGGCCACCTAGCCCCACCCACACCCGACACATGCTGATAATGGCTGGTGCAGAGATTCGTCCAATGTCGCGGGTGATAGCCCTGGTCACCGGAGGGGCATCCGGACTTGGGAGAGCTACAGCTGCCAGATTGGCTACACAGGTCAGGTTGTGTGTGTGTGTGTGTGTGTGTGTGTGTGTGTGTGTGTGTGTGTGTGTGTGTGTGTGTGTGTGTGTGTGTGTGTGTGTGTGTGTGTGTGTGTGTGTGTGTGTGTGTGTGTGTGTGTGTGTGCGTGCGTGCGTGCGCAGAGGCATGTGGTATGTAAGGGAAAGAAATGTTAGTGAAATATTCCAGTTTCACTAATCCATCCCACACTTACCTGCACAATGATTCCTCTAGAACCATACAAACTGTCAGAAAAATAGTTCACAAAGATCTGGCAAAGCAAGTAAAGGTCAAAGGTTATTGTACAATGGATTGACAGCATGGGTAGCGACAGCCTCGTGTGTGTGTGTGTGTGTGTGTAAACGTGCAGTTTGGGGACTTGCTTGAATTATTTCTCAATTCCAGGGTGCCCGAGTTGTAATTGCGGACTTGCAAGTGAGTGATGGTGATGGCGTTGCAAAAGAAATAGGAGAAAATGCAATCTTTGTTCCGACAGATGTAAGCTTAACAATGAAATGGTTAAATATTCCCTTCCTCTTACCTTTTTGCTTCTTTGTTATAAGCTGTACACACTATCAAGATGAAATTGTGCTCAATTATACATCACTTCATTTACAGTAGTTTTGTTCCCAGACTGAGAGACGGTCTGGGAACAAGACCAGATTGACAGTGGTTGAATGGTAGCCATGCTTCCCTGAAAATTGTTGTTGTACACAAAGTTCATTTTGAAATTATAATCACTCAATTTCATTTTGATACTAGTTACAAACTTATACATACAAGACACACACAGCTGTTAATTTGTGGTAGGTATATGCATCTTTCATCAACAAAGGGTTATGCAATGGTGGTGAATTATTTATACATGTCTGGTCAGTAAAGTTAATTTTCGGTCAGTAAAGGGTTAATGGTGGTGAATTAATTTTCAGTCAGTAAAGGGTTAATAGTGGTGAGTTAATTTTCAGTCAGTAAAGGGTTAATAGTGGTGAATGAAGTATTGGGGTTAATGGTAACCACTTGACACTGGTAGGTAACCTCAGAGTCAGATGTCAAGAACGCCATTGAGGTTGCTAAGGAGAAATATGGAGTGATCAATGCTGCAGTCAACTGTGCTGGGATTGGTATTGCAATGCGTACTCTCACAAAGAAAGGTCCTCATCCCCTGCAAGATTTCCAGCGTGTCCTCACTGTTAATGCTGTGGGGACGTTCAATGTGATCAGACTGGTAGCTGAGGTGATGGTGGGGGAAGAGGCATACAACAGCGGAGGAGAAAGAGGTAAGTGAGCATGTTTTGCACCTAGCCTTGTTCCCAAGCCCAAGCTACCCTGCTACGAAATGAGGGAGGAATGTATCACAGGCACCCATGACATCAAGGGTAGACACAGTTGTGTTTTCTTCCTCCTCTCTTTCTCCCTCACTTCTCCCTTCTTGCTCCTCCCTTCCCTCCCACTCTTCCACCTCCCTCCTTTTTTCTCTCTTCCCCTTTCCCCTACTTTCAGGTGTTATCGTCAACACAGCTAGTGTGGCAGCGTTTGATGGCCAGATAGGGCAAGCAGCCTATTCTGCCAGTAAGGGAGCTATCGTGGGAATGACCTTACCAATTGCACGAGACCTCGCCAGAAATGGAGTTCGAGTATGTACCATCGCTCCAGGTAAGTAATGCCTACAAGACATTGACCTGTCTATAATGGTTGCTATGCATTGATCCTCCTAGAGACAGATCAGGAGGGGGCTGTTGAAACACCATGAAGGGCTAATTAGTGTAACTGGGGACAAAGAACAAGTGTATTTTAACAAGGTGCCTGCCACATACAGTGGCCATTATGAACAGTGTGTAACATACGTCTAACTCGCTTGAATATATGGGAGTCAATGGGGAAGTCTTGTAGTTTTATAAGAAGCCATATTTTTTTACTACAAGTCAAGCAAGAATCCGTATTAGGTACTACAAGTCGTGCGCACCGCATCTGAACATGCAATGAAATCAAAGGTTCGTATGATAAAATCATTATCACCATAGTATCAAGCTATACCGGAAAAAACATCACTCGTTTGTTGTCGTTGGTATTGTTACTCGTGCTGCGCACTCATAACAATATAGATGGCAACAAACTTCGTGATATTTTCCGGTATAGCTTTGTACTATGGTGATACTTGTGCATTCTCAAAGAAGTGTATAACAGCATTGACAGCTTCCCTCTTTCATCTCTCTTCCCCCCCTTCTCTCCCTCCCTTCCTCCTCCCCTCCCTCACACACACACACACACATACAGGCTTGTTCCACACACCCCTCCTAGGTAGCCTGCCAGAACAAGTGCGTGCACAACTAGCCCTCACCATCCCCTTCCCCAAGAGACTTGGTTTGCCAGACGAATATGCACACTTGGTTCAGAGCATCATTGAGAACCCAATGATGAATGGCGAAGTAATCCGTTTGGATGGAGCCCTCAGGATGCAGCCCTAATTAAATTCATTCAACAGGAATTCCTTAAACATTATCACTAATTAGTAGCATTTGGCAATTTGTCAACGAGCACAAATTTTGCATTTAGCAATTTCTTCACTTTCAGGTCTCCCTCATTTTTCCATCAGTGCTCGTAGTAACATGGAAGAGCTTGGGGTTATTACTAGTCTTGTCCCCAGACCTCTTATGAGGAGAAATGGTCTGGTGAACCAAGTTGAATTTCTTGGGCTTGCGCACACTTTCGCAACAGTGTCACCTAGCAACATTCAAACCATTTTTTGCCAAACCCGCTCAATAAAGGTACAGATACTCGAGTAATTTTAGGGAAGTGCTACGTAATAATTACCAATCTCGCAATCTCATTGGTCATTGGGGAGTAAGCCCATGAAATTCGACTTTGTTCACCAGCTAGACTGTTTCTCGCCAGGAGGCGCGTGCAGGCTTGGCATGAGACTAGGTTATTACACGGACAAAAGTGATTGCTAATGTGGAATGGTGCTGCCTTGTTTCCACGCTCTCTCCATTTTTGAGGAGAGAGCCTGGAAACAAGACTAGAATGGTGCATGCTACCTACTCATTTAAGTTAATAATTATCCCTCTCCTTCCTATAATGACACCAGCCATTACCAGAGCAAAAATTTGTAGCTGCTAGCCTCGTTCCCAGGCTTCTCCACTCCAGAACGCGAAGGCAGAGAGAGCCTGGGAACGAGGCTATGTAGCTGCTTTGTGCTCTAAAACTGGTCATATTCCCAGTCTATTTTGTAAGTCTGGGAATGAGGCTAGTATAAACCCTACCGACTATGGCTCCCCCACCTGGCTTTCTGGTGAGGCACCAAACAGCTAGGTGGGGGGCCTGCCAGTGGGAACAGACACGCCATACAACCCTATCGAGGCTGTCAACAATTTTAGCCTCTTTCTTTAAAGTCACTGCCCAGCTTTTGATCATGAGTGACACTGCAGACCAAACTAGGCCGTGTATGGCTAGCCCTTCTTCCTGCTCCGAACTCGTGTCAGTCCAACCCTACTGGTAAGCACCAATGAGGAATGGAGCACTCCGGCCAGATGGAGCCCTAATTAAATTCATTAAACACGAATTCCTTAAACGTTATCGCTAATTTAATTAGCAATTGGCAATTTCAAGCATGATGTTTACTAATCAATCACAATTAGCAATTTCTGCCACCCAACCCTTATATAAACCCAACCCTTGTTTCCAAAACTGTAAAGCCACAAGAACCGCACATCTCCAGACCTCCCTGATTTTTTTCCTAAGTAACACAAGCACTGCTTTCCCAACTTCCGTGCAAATGAAGAGTGATAAATGGGGCCAGCCTAGCCTCGTTCCCAGGCTCCTCCGCTCTGGAACACGATATTGAAGTTGTACATGCGGAGAGAGCCTGGTATTTATTCTCACGTGAGACCCGAGACTCAGAACAGGGAAAAGAGGGAAGGTAGCGGCCAACTTACTACATGTATCTAGTTATCGGGGGTTGAATATCATACACACCGAGCGTTGAACACATAGTTGGTTGAACAACGCACAAAACGTCTTTCTGTTTTAGTCCTATTTCGATTAGGTCATGCTTACGTAGAAAAGATACCAGGCTCTCCACGCGTGTACATTTCGAGGCTAGGCCAGCCTAGCCTTGTTCCAAGGCCATTCCCAGATTGCATCTCACAGCCGTGGAGAAAAAGTGGGTTTTTCTCCACGGACTAGGGATGGTCTGGGAATGAGACTAGGGGTGGCCTGGCCTAGAAACAGTGCTAAGGGTAACTCAGAACATTAGCTGATGCATTGGTATTAAAGTTACATTTGGAAAAGCCCTATCAACACTGCGTAGGCAAGCACTAGATATTAAAGTGTATATGGCACACACTATACAAATAGCAGTAATCAATTCAAATATACTAGGAAAAATTACTAAGAGATTACTAGAATAAAATTAATAGTATACTAGTTTTCAAGGGTCAATCAGAAGCTGTACTTGATGTATGGAACATCCACGTCTTCCCCGCTCTCATCCGAGCAGCACATGTCTAGCACAAGGTTACGTACCCCTGGGCGAATTGGCTTTTTACTAGCAGTCTGGGCTACTTCTGACATCCTGAGGGAGAGAAGAGAAGGGGGGGGAGGAAGGAGAAGGGAAGGGAGAGAAGGAGAAGGGGTGGAAGGGAGAGGAGGAGAAGGGAAGGGAGAGAAGGGAAGGGAGAGGAGGGAAGGGAAGGGAGAGGAGGAGAAGGGAAGGGAGAGAAGGGAAGGGAGAGGAGGAGAAGGGAGAGAAGGGAAGGGAGAGGAGGAGAAGGGAAGGTAAGAGAAGGGAAGGGAAGGTAAGAGAAGGGAAGGTAAGAGAAGGAGAAGGGAAGGTAAGAGAAGGGAAGGTAAGAGAAGGGAGAGAAGGGAAGGGAGAGAAGGGAAGGGAAGGTAAGAGAAGGGAAGGTAAGAGGAGGAGAAGGGAAGGTAAGAGAAGGAGAAGGGAGAGGAGGAGAAGGGAAGGTAAGAGAAGGGAAGGTAAGAGGAGGAGAAGGGAAGGTAAGAGAAGGAGAAGGGAAGGTAAGAGAAGGAGAAGGGAGAGGAGGAGAAGGGAAGGTAAGAGAAGGGAAGGGAGAGGAGGAGAAGGGAAGGGAGAGGAGAAGAAGGGAGAGGAGGAGAAGGGAAGGGAGAGGAGGAGAAGGGAAGGGTGGAGAAGGGAAGGGTGGAAGGGACAGGAGGGAGAGAGAAAGATAGTAAAACGCTGAAAGGAGGGAAGAGAAAAAATGTAGGTAGAGATGGAGACAGGAACAGGGACAGAAAGAAATACTCGGGTAGCTGTATTGTCCCAGACCTAGTTTGATTCCCATTCTTCAAGAGAATATGGGAATGAGACAAGTCAAGGGGGACTCACGGTTTGGACATCCTCTCCTTCACTTTAGCTTGTTGCATGAAGAACGAGTAGAGGATGGCTACGTCGTAGGAAAGCATCGTGATCTCGAGCTTGTGCTCATTCTGAGGAGAAGGAGAGAAGGGAGGAGAGAGGGAGAAAAGGAAGGAGAGAAAAGCAGGGAGGGAAAAAAAACGATGGTGAGCAGTGAGAACACTAACCCCAAGAGGGTGATGTGATATTACCTTGAAGTAATCTACAAATTCCCTGAGAGTCATTTCACCACCGTCCTCCTTCCGCCCTTTGAGGTCAAACCGATCCCACAATGTCCACTCTGTGTCATAATACTGCGTGTGCGTGTGCATGTGTGTGTGTGTGTGTGTGTGTGTGTGAGTGTGTGCGTGTGTATGTGTGTGAGTGTGTGTTGTGAGTTTGACCAAGCCTAGCCAATCAAATCTATGTGGACTTACTTTAGACTTGGGAGCAGCGATGGGCTCAGAAAACCCAAAGAAGGGTAGCGCTAGATTGATAAAACCATTCTTGAAACTCTCCAGCTTTCTGTTGCCGTTGGCGATCTAACAGAGGTCAGAGGTCATTTTCCTTATAAGGGCATGAGACTACCTTCTCAGCAGAACTGCTACCTTGTATAGTTCCAGGCACACCAGCCCTGCCACCAGAGAGGTTGTTGTGGCGATGGCCGGAATAATC
>OX422192.1:711217-713717 GCA_949130485.1 Agelas oroides | reverse complement strand
GCCAAGGTACCAGGTAACTTACCACACGTATCTAGCTAGCGGGAGGTGACTGTCTTACACACCAAGCGTTGAGCGTGTAGTCGGTTTAAAATACGCGAAACGCAGCCTGTTAGTTCTGCAAAATTTCGCCATTTTCCGATTACGTCATGCTCATGTGAGAAAAGATACCAGACTCTCCACGGCTTTTCCGTACTGCAAGCGACGGAAAGCTGGGCGGGGCCTGGGAACGAGGCTATAAGCTTCCTGTGTTATTCCAGCCATACCTGCTACAGGTACCGTAGATCGGGAAAATTTCACTGTTAAAAAATTTCAGACCAACTGCTAAAATTAGAACATACGTGGCGGTGATTAACAAATAAGCATGCGCACACGTCCACGCCTCCTGAGGTACATTGTAAATAGCGATACCTGGCTCTCCCGATACCTGGTAGTAGACTAAACGCTAAGAATGCTTCAGGCACTCGTCCATATTGTAACCGTCAACCGTTAGAAAAATTTCGTGGATCGAATGAACCACGAAAATATAGCAACACGAAAAATTTTTACGCGAAGTATTTTTAACGTGAAAAGTTCCCGATCATAACATTTCAATACCTGACAGTTTCATGTATACCTGCTATACATGTAGGATGTGTATCTAACATTTCTAGGTATTGATACCTGACATTTATCGATAGTAGCTGACATTTTGCGGCATGTACCTGACATTGATTGCAGCTGCCATTTCATGGTATTGTACCTAGGTAAGATACCTATCATTTCCATGTATTTTTTCCACATGTGGCAGAAATTTTTTGTACCTAATTGAATCCTCTTCCGAGGCACAATTTTTTTGCAATTTCATTGGTTGCCCTCAAAATCTGGAGCGAGTGCAAAAATTTGGAATTGTGTCACTGGACCTTTTTCCACACGAGGACGAGACTATGGGCTCATGCACACACACAGTCGTCTCACATGATCCGGGGGGAAGTTGTACAGTAGCTGTGCAATGGTGTTGTGGAAGTACTCTTGAAAGAGCTTTCTGGCCCAGTGCACACAGCCTTCAAAGTTCTGTGGTCGCTCGTCCACCAGGCTCTTCTTGATCTGACCCAAGATCTCAGCCTTACAGGGAGGGAGGGAGAAAGAGAGAGAGGTGAAGGGATGGATGAATGGACGAGTGAAGGGTGGAGGACGAGTGAAGTCGTGAAGAGATGGAGGGGTGAAGGGATGGATGAATGGACGAGTGAAGGATGGAGGACGAGTGAAGTCGTGAAGAGATGGACAGGTAAAGGGATGGATGAATGGACGAGTAAGGATGGAGGACGAGTTAGGAATGAAGAGATGGAGGGGTGAAGGGATGGATGAATGGACGAGTGAAGGGTGGAGGGATGGACGAGTGAAGGGTGGAGGGATGGACGAGTGAAGGGTGGAGGACGAGTGATGAATGAAGAGATGGAGGGATGAAGTGGTGAAGGGGTGAAGGGGTGGAATGGTGAAGGGAAAGAAGAGAGGGAAAGGGGAAGAGGGAAGATGTGAAATCACTTACTGGTTGCATGCCCTGTTGTTTCATGGTTCGCTGGAGAAATTTAGAGTCTCTGGAAGGGAAGAAGAGCTGGAACTCTGATATTCCTGTACTATAGTATACTGACAGTATGGTGATAGAATGCAGAATATTTTGATAGTATATCGACAGTATACTGTAATATACTGAGTACAAGTATGTTTACGGTATACTCTAGTATACTGACAGTATGGTGACGGTATACTCTAGAAAATGTAGAACATTGTGGGGGCGAGCCTGAGCAAGCAGCTACCATGGCTACACATGAATAGACTAAGCTTCACGCTGAAATCATGAGCTGAATCGCTAGCGTTTATGAGTGCCGTTCATGCACAGGCCTTACCTGAAGCCGGCGATCTCAACCCGGCGTGTATAATTTGTACTGTCTGCGAGCAGCCTGCCGTGACAAACAAGAGGTAAGGTGGCGTACGTGCTTGAACTTGAGCCGTCTCCGCTAGGGCTGCCAACACTGCACTCTGGCAGTAGCCCAGCATTGCCTTGCACGAGGACGTTCAATTTTCGGTAAATATTTGCGCATTTAAAATTTACGGTATATGGCCACAAGCAGACAGACATACACATGCGTCTTGCAATGCAGTCCTGCTAGTGTGGGGCTTGCTCAGGCTCGCCCCAATAACGTATAGTAATTGGGACGAGCCTGAGTGAGCCCCACATTAGCGGGACTGCATTGCAAGACGCGTGTGTATGTTTGCGGCCATATAATTTTAAATGCGCATAAATATTTCCCGAAAATTGAACGTCCTCGTGCAAAGCAATGCTGGGCTACTGCCAGAGTGCAGTGTCGGCAGCCGTAACGGAGACGGCTCAAATTCAAGCATGTACGCCACCTTACCTCTTGTTTGTCACGGCAGCTACAGACCGACCATCAACGGCAGGCTGCTCGCAGACCGTACAAATTATACACGCCGGGTTGAGATCGCCGGATTCAGGTAAGGCCCG
>OX422192.1:645598-711017 GCA_949130485.1 Agelas oroides | reverse complement strand
GGTAAAGGGTTGGTCACATGATAGATATTACAGAAGTGAACAAACTTATTGATACCAGATTGATACGTCCGTCTTGTTGTTCCCGCTAGACCATGCTCAAAATATTTCTGAACATCCTTCTCCAGGTCTGCAAGGTCCAGTCGGGTCTCTTGTTGACCAACATATCGATCAACGGCTGCGGTGGTCTGCACTTCTCTATTGGTACCATCGAATCCGCTACCTGGATGAAAGGGGGAGAATGACCTCTTGAAAGGAGATCAGCTATTACATTCTCCACCCCCGGAATATGCGATGCCACCACCCTGAAAGACAGTTTTGCCTCAAATAACGCCAGGCACCGCATCAAATGCATCAGGTCTGGATCTCTGCTGGTACGACTGGTCAGCACTGCCACCACTGCCTCATCATCACACCTGCAACACACCACTTGTCCCTCCCAGAATCTCCCCCACATTGCTGCTGCCATGACAATAGGAATCAACTCTCTTGTTGCGATGTTGGTCTTCGGCGGACATGTTGTGTCTGACCATGCCAACTGCAGCCACCTGGTATTCCAAAAAGCTCCACAGCCCCAACTTCCTGACGCATCCGACGTGAGAACCACCGTGGGCTCAAGCTCGCCCAGAGCTGCCAGTAGAGACACCCCATTCCAACCCTCCAGAAACTCATGCCACCATGCCAAATCCGACCGGGCTCCCGCATTGAGCTTGATGTGATGGTCTAGCTTTGCAACTCTTGAACTCAGGTCAAACAAACGCCTCAGGAAAGTTCTTCCTGGTTTCACAATGGTAGCTGCGTGTTGCAATTGACCCGCAATTGACAGGAGCTCTCGCTTTGTACACCGCTTTTTCCGGAGCCACTCACTAGTTAGGTGGCATAATCTATTTAATTTTTCTCTGGGAAGCCTCAACTCTCCTGCAATAGTGTCAATCAGTATCCCCAGGAAAACCAGGCAAACTGTTGGACCCTCCACTTTCTCCAGTGCCAATGGCACACCCAGATGCTTGCAGATTGCCATGAGAGACTCCAAATCCAGATGACATCGCTCTGAGTCTGGTTCCCCACAGATGATGAAATCATCCAAATAATGCCACAAATGTTGAACACCCTGACTCTTTGCTATCCACTCAATGGCATCTGCCAGGGCCATAAAGATCTTTGGAGCTGACCTTAAGCCGAATGGTAATGCTGCGTCCACATACACCCGCTCCTCCCACATCATTCCCAGCAAGTGTCTATCTTGCGGGTGCACTGGAACCATCCGATAAGCGCTCCTGATGTCCACCTTCGCCATTTTTGCTCCTGGGCCCAACCGCACTAACTCCTGAACTACCTCTTCCACACGAACGTACTGTAATGTGCAGAGCTCAGGCTGGATGAAATCATTCACACTACGACCCTCCGGATGAGACAGATCGACAATTAATCTCCATTTACCCAGTTGACTAGATTTGGGAATCACCCCAAACCTGTTCAGATGGACCTCTGGGACTTCACCCCGCTCGAACGGTCCCAGCAGAACCCCTCTTCTCTTCTCCTCTGCCAAATAGGCAGAAACCACCTCTGAATTTTCCAATGCTGAATGCATGTTCTTACGGGCCGATGAGACTGAACCTGCCTCCTTGAATCCAATCTGATTCCTCTCAGAAGGTAATTCACATATTCCTTGTCCGGATGGGAGGTTAGTAATGATTCCCAGTGCTCCAACTTCAACGGTGTGAATACACCCCCTAGCTTTTCTTGCACTGAGCCCTCCCCCACCAGTGGCTGACATTGATCCAAGCTAATCAGATCTGCCGTATATTTGTATGTACCTGCATGCAGAAAAATCACTATAACGATATAGTTGAGTTCAGAGCAAGCCCTGAACTCAGGTCGCACTAGTATGATGCTGGTGGACAAATTACTAGCCTATGGAAATTAACCCTGATCCCACACAAGTACATTGAGTAGACAGCAAATACGGGTAACCACACAGTATGAATATTACAACACCTGTATGCATAACTGATATTGATGAAATGTCACAACACGTCTTGTTCCCTGTGTTTGAGTCCAGAACTACTCCGACAATCGGAGCCGCTTGTTGATAGGCACTCCACCCTTTCCCCTTGTGCCTGCCTGTGCTCCCTGTGCTTTCAGACAAGCGGATCGCGGATGATTTGCTCTGCAGGCTGAGCAAACATGGGCAAACTTACACGGACTGTAAGTGCATTGAGGGCCATCTCTGGCGTTAAATAGGTGGCAAATACGCAGCCTGACAGGATGAGGCCCGCCCACCGGAGGAGCCACACCCACTGGAGGAGCCACGCCCAAAGGAGTCGCACCTGGATGTTGCCACATAAAGAAAGGGCGAGATGGATTCTCTGGGCAAGTATCCGAGGTGTGGTTATCACTTAGGCAATGAGCACAAGCAATATTGCGCCTAGCTTTTCCGGCGAAACACAAACTGAATAACGTCGGATTCAAACGGGACCTACGAAGGTCTTTAGTCTGGGCCGCCTGTCTCCTATAGGCCCGATCGTACTGGGCCCATGCCAGACCTTCAAAGTCGCGGCTACACTTGACGATCATAGCCTGATAGACGATCATAGCCTGATAGGCCATCAGTTCCGGCACCATGCGAGGATATTTCTGCGACAAGACGCCTACCATGCCAGCAAAGCACTGGAGCCATTGAAGGATATCCGTAACCGGTGCGGTCCTCCGCCGCGGAAGCGACAGCGTGTTCCTCGTACTCTCCTCCTCATCCCTCAGCCAAGTCTCTGGCATAAGTTCACGCATCTCGACAAACTCCAGCTGGAGTATCTTTTTAGTCAGACGCTCTGGGATGGGCAACAAGCCCTCCCCCATGTAGCTTCCCGCTGAAACAACAGGTATCGAGGGCATTCCTGGGAGCTCTCCCGAAGACACTGGAACCACCGATGGGGTTGACGTTGCTGACCACACCAGCCCTGTAGATGGCACCATCACTTGTGCTTGCTCCGATGATGTGCCTCTTGCATTATCCTGCGATGCTGCCCTGGAACACGTTGCCAACCATGAAATGGCACCTGCTGGGGGCACAACTCCCATGGAAATGGTACCTGCAATTCCGACACAGAAATATGACATTGATTAATACAGCTGTGCCCACACCAACACTAACATTCTGCTCCCTGCCAAGAAGATTCACACCAATATTGTGTATCCCACTGGGCCATGGCCACACTCATATCATCCTGACTTACTTGCTTACACATCCTGACCTCCTTGGTCAAAAACCAGTGCATACAACATCATTGCAAGCCCAATTTGCTTGCACTGTAAATTCTCACCGACAACTGTGAGTACCCTCGACTCACCCTGCCACTTTGAAACACCCACTGACCTACTTGGTCAAACGTTGATACTGGTGTATACACATGACATTGCAAGCCCAACTTACTTGCACCATGATTCTCACCAACAACTGTGATTACCCTCGACTCACCCTGCCACTTTGAAACACCCACTGACCTACTTGGTCAGACGTTGACATTGGTGTATACACATGACATTGCAAGCCCAACTTACTTGCACCATGATTCTCACCAACAACTGTGAGTACCCTCGACTCACCCTGCCACTTTGAAACACACACTGACCTACTTGGTCAGACGTTGACACTGGTGTATACACATGACATTGCAAGCCCAACTTACTTGCACCATGATTCTCACCAACAACTGTGAGTACCCTCGACTCACCCTGCCACTTTGAAACACCCACTGACCTACTTGGTCAGACGTTGATATTGGTGTATACACATGACATTGCAAGCCCAACTTACTTGCACCATGATTCTCACCAACAACTGTGAGTACCCTCGACTCACCCTGCCACTTTGAAACACACACTGACCTACTTGGTCAGACGTTGACACTGGTGTATACACATGACATTGCAAGCCCAACTTACTTGCACCATGATTCTTACCAACAACTGTGAGTACCCTCGACTCACCCTGCCACTTTGAAACATACTCGGACTTTCATCATCAGTCCCCGGCATACATGACGTCGACCTCCCTTGCAAGCCCCACCTGCTTGCTCCATGATGTTGCACTAACCAACAGAATTATTGTATGTGACCATCAACCACTGAGCAGCCTGCATGCATACCTGTGTCGGGTGACTAGTGACACCACCAGCCACCATCCCCATCCTCACAAGTGCATGCACAGAGCCTGCCTGCATGGTAAAATACTTACCCGCTGCCTTTCGTGAGCTCGTAGGAGCTACCAAATATATAGCCGTACCTAGCTAGCCCTGCCCGTTCCACTTAAAACCAACTCACCAACCCAGAACATACAGAATGAAAGGCACTGAAGTGCCAAACCCTCGGCGTTTGATGTGTGTTTTGGGTCACTGAGTGATAATTATGTCATGAAAATGTTTAACTTTAAAAATGTTGTACTAAAACTGGCAATAACCCTGTCATTATGCTCTTATGTAATGTTATTATGCTGACATGGCAAGCATAGCTATGCAAGTATGACGTTTCAAGGTGTATACTGTAAAATCGGGATAAAACACACAAAATAAGCACCCCATGAATAGAGGCACCCGTTTTGATTACAACAACCACATCGCGTTTATAAGCACCCATACAAAAATAGGCACCCCACATGAAAAGGCACCTGTTACTATGCAAACAGAAGTGAATTTGCTGATTCAGCTTTTTCGAACGTAACGGCAACTTTTTGCCAGTGTGATTGCAGGGATAATATACGTGTACGTACACGTAATATATTATCCCTGGTGATTGTAAGCAAGCTATTGACATGGGATAAACCGAAATTTTAGGTAAGGCTTCTTGGTAAAACAAATCCGGGATTTAGCAAAAACCTGTCACAGATTCGTTGATTCCAAGTGCTTTACGTTGGTGGTCGGGGGGTTGGCAATGATTGATTGCTGACTGTATCTCTGTTTGCTATAAACATTGGACAAAAATTAGCAGAAAAAGAACATAGGCCTATGTAAAATATACACAGCTAATCCGTTCCCACAGAACTGCATGCTACCATAAAATTACATGCGTTTATTAGCATCCGATGAAAATAAGCACCCCTCGAAAATAAGCACTCATTCTGGCTGCTAATTTCGAAAATAGGCACCTGTGCTTAATATCCGATTTTACGGTAGCACGGTGTGAGGATTATATATATATATATATATATATATATACTGTATAGCTGGAAAATTTATACTGGAATAAAATTAATGGATAGTGTGAGAAAATTAATGTGACAATTAACACTTTGCACGAGGAAATTATATACACGTCACCGTTTATTAACGCGGAAATTAAAATTATCTGTGTGAGGTCAAAGTTGCTTAGCAAGCCCTAGGCCTTGCCAGCGGCCTGATTTGCATAAGTAGCATGTAACAAGGCTGGACTAGTTCATCTAAATTGCTGATCACTGCTAGGTAAGCAATTTGTACCTGTTTGAAGCCATTATCTGTAGGTGTATATCGTAGCTTACCAGCAATTTGAAACGGTGCCGATTTTCTCATTTGTAACGTACAGCTCCGACGGACTAAGCCCTTTTCCAAGTTATTTGAAGCTAGTACTCCAGCCTTATGTGAAATCTGGAAGCCGCTTGTTCCCTATGTTGAAGAAAAAGCTTCGCTTTGACGGCCCTTCTCAAAATTGACGAACGATCACGATCTAGCACTGCCCCTTCCGGCTTCCCTGCTGGGTGATCTAACTGGAAAGGTGTGGTCTACACATAGTGCCAGGTCAGCAGATACACACCGATGAAAGCCAAGAAGCTTTCGAGGGTAGTAGTAAGATCAGTGACAAGTCAGTCGTGTTATAGGAGCTGTCGCTATCCCTACACACTAGTCTGTCTCTCTTGTCCATCGAGAGCTCGTCATCATCATCAAGAAGCCAAGAACGCAGTGGCGGTCAGAAAATCACGCCAGAACTTTTGAACGAAGCGTTTTCAGCGAAAGCCACACGACTAAAATCTTGAAAACGCCATAAACAACCCTATGACACCTCACTTGAGACGTATAAACGAGGTATGTAGCTGCTAGCGTGGTAACAGACAGACAGACAGACACATACACACTACTGTAACCCTACGGCGCATGCGCGCCGAGGGTTAATAAATACATTAATTGCCTGTCCAACAAAGCGTGGCACATTAATACGTACCATCTGCAACCGTGACGGCGCTGGTGGAAGCGGCGACTGCACTAGTGGTCGCGGCGCCGTCGCCACCATGGTTTCCAGCCATCGACGTCCCCAGCACCGTAGCGACAACCGACGTGCCCGGCACCAAGGCAGTGGCGTAGCCAGGATGAGCAAGTTACGTGGGCACAGCATGGGCACACCCAGTGCGTGCGTAATACGCGCGCGCGTCTGCTAGGAAATCTGGGGCACGCTCCCACCACGAAAAATTTTCAAATTATACACTTTGAAATCGCTTCTGAGGCCGTTTTCGGCCACAAATACGATTCATTCAGTCTTACCTGTATGCTCGCTTCACATCCACATGAAACTTGCGAGCTAATACCTGATCTTTGACCTTAGCTTTCCACATTATTTTTACCCGGGCACCAGCGAATTTTACGTGGGCACAGGCCCGGGTATGCCCGGGTGTAGCTACGCCACTGCACCAAGGTAGAAGGAATTGCAGTCGCCTCCCTATTGGTGACACTTGGTTCACTAGTAGAAGCCATCACTTGCACACGAAGAAGGAGAAGAGCACTTTCCGAGCTGAACTGCACAAGGTTTGCAACGTAACTGCGTCTCCCAGCTGCGACGTTCGTATCTAAGCGCCCTTACCGTAACAACCACCAATCACCACTCTTTTCGGCGCGCCGCGCGCCCCGTCTAACATCCCGGCACGCCTCCCTTCCTGTTAACTCGGTTTAACTGGTTAAACCACATATAGAGGAATGCTAGCCTCGTTCCCAGGCCTCTGCGCGAATTTCGTACTGCAAGCGACGAACGCGCAGGGCCTGGGAACGAGGCTAGAGGAATGCATGGTTAAAAAATGTTAGTAGTATTCACTGGCATTATTTATTGGCAACATGTGACCCTGAATTTCTGCAACTAGCATCAACATTTGAACCTAATGTAAAGAATTATGTGACCTCACCCATTTTGTATGCCCGAGTAGAATCAAAGTTATTAGCTACATAGCTAGCTGCTGGATTTCTGATACTCACAAAGACGGTAAGTTTACTGGGATATTGGTGAATGTGTTAATTGCCACCACTGAAATCTTAATGATTATAGTAGCTGTTACATGAGGTATAGACACACCACCCTCTTCATCCACAGCAGATGGTTTCCAATACTCCCACAATTGGTGGTTATGATTGCAAGTTTGTGGAAACTCCACCAGACAAGCTGATGTGTCAGATATGCCAGGCTGTGGCCCGCAGTCCACATCAAGTGACATGTTGTGGGAGGGTCTACTGCAAAGCCTGCCTGGATGAACATAAGAAACTCTCCAACACTTGCCCAAACTGCAGGCAGATGGGACAAAGCTTCCCTGACACCAGAGGTGAGTGAACTTTAGACAGCACTTGGATTGAAATGATGCATGTAGAATACAACATATCTTTCCACTAAATTTGTTACCGCAGGTGAGCAGGAAATCAAGTCACTTAATGTCATATGTAAGAACAGTGAAAGTGGGTGTAGCTGGGTGGGGGAGTTGCGATCCTTGGAATACCATTTTAAAACATGTGGGTATACCCTCCTTCGCTGCCCCCAAATGTGCATGAACAACAAGGAAGTGGTGCAAATATTACGCCATAACTTGGACCACCATCTCAAGAAGAAGTGTCCAAATCGCCAGTACCAGTGTCCCCACTGCAAAGATACTGGTAGGTACTGTGATATAACTACCAATCATCTTGACACATGTCCAAAGGTAAAAATCCCCTGTCTCAATACCAACTGCAAGGCCTTAGTACCACGGTGCTATCTTGCAGACCATCTAACAACATGTGGCTACACCCTCGTTCTCTGCCCAAATGAGTGTATGAACAAGAAGGAGGTAGTACAAATATTACGCCATAACCTAGACTATCATCTTAAGGACAAGTGTCCCAATCGCCAACATCAGTGTCCTCACTGCAAAGATACTGGAAGATACTGTGATATAACCACCACTCACCTTGACACGTGTCCAAAGGTGAAACTCTCATGTCCCAATAGTGAGTGTAAGGCCTTAGTGCTTCGCCGTGATGCTTCTAAACACCAATCAAAATGTCCATTTGAGAAGCTGCCATGCAAATATGCGGGAATTGGTTGTAAGAAGGAACCATTTCGCAAAGATTTAGAACAACATGAGGATGATGATACCTTCCATCTCCACCTTGCAATAGAAACTGTCAATCAACAGCAAAAAGAGATCAATCAACAGCAAGAGGAGATAAAAGTAGTCAAAGAAGAGCAGAAAGTAATGGCCGACAATATCATAGCTGCCCAGGCTGGTCCATGTGTATTCAAAATGCCAGAATTCAGCCTACACAAGTCCTCCAAACAAGACTGGTACAGTCCTCCATTCTACACTCACCCTGGAGGTTACAAGATGTGTGTCAGGGTCGATGCTGATGGTGACGGTGCAAACACTCATGTCTCAGTGTTTGCCCACCTGATGCGAGGAAAGAACGATGACACCCTGCCATCACCCTTCAAAGGAGAGGTCACCATCACACTCCTCAACCAACTAGCAGATGAGAATCACCATACATGTACAGCTCAATTATTACTAGGAATGGAGCAACCAGGCAGCAGGGTAGTAGATAGTGAGATGTCCATCATAGGACAACCTAAATTCATCCCCCAAGATCAACTTGATCATGGTGCAGCAGTGTATCTGAAGGATGACTGCCTCTACTTTCGAATTCAAATACAGGCCACAACACCTACAAAGCCATGGCTGACTTGTACGGTTTAAAATTACTACAAGGGAACCTAACTGGACTAAAGGTGTCTGAATGTAATGTGCACATTGTTAAGATACCCATAGTTAGCAATTGCATAACTGCTTTGTGTATAACTGCCCTCCAATACTGCATTATTTGGTAGTGGTCTCATGACTCAAGTGTTGCACAAAACTAAATGATCACAGAAGTTGTAGCTAAATAGTCCTATGTTTGTTTGTGCGATTAGCAAATACTGCAGCTGTATAATTTTTTCCTAGTTCTGTATAAAAATGTTTACTTCTCCTTTATAAATTAGCTGGTGTGTCAGGTATGTCAGGGTGTGTCAGGTATGTCAGGGTGTGGCCCGCAGTCCACACCAAATGATATGCTGTGGAAGGGTCTACTGTAAGGCCTGCCTGGATGAGAACAGGAAACACTGCAGCATTTGCCCAAACTGTAGAGATACTAAACTGAGCAACTGTGAACTTTGGACAACACCTGAAAAAATGTATGACTTTAGAATTTTCCCCCATAGCTGACCAGGAAATCAAGGCACTCAAGGTCATTTGTAGCAACAGTAAGAATGGTTGTAACTGGGTGGGAGAATTGCAATTCCTGGATGACCATCACGCAGCATGTGATTACACCCTCCTTCGCTGCACCAATGAATGTATGAGCAACATAAAAGAGGTGTATTTGTTGCGCTGTGACCTAGACTTCCATCTCAGGATTGTATGTCCAAATCGCCTATTTGAATGCCCCCACTGCAAAACTATGGGAAAATACTGCAATATTGAAACCACTCATCTTGTCAAAGCTACTTGTCTCAATATTGGGTGTGATGTCAAAGTACCTCGCTGCAATCTTTCTAGCCACCGATCGACATGTCAGTATGAGAAGGTGCCATGCAAGTATGCAGGAATTGGTTGCAAAGAGAAGCCATTTCGTAATGGCCTAGAAGAGCATGAGAATGATGATAAATTCCACCTCCACCTTGCGATAGAGACAGTCAATGAGCAACAGAAAGAGATGAACAAACAGCAGGAGGAGATCAACAAAGAAAGAGAAGAGATCGATAAACAGAAGAAAGAGATTAATAAACAGCAGGAGGAGGTTAAAGTAGTGAGTGAGAATGTTAGAGCTGGTCAAGCTGGGCCATGTGTATTCAAAATGCCAGAATTTAGCCGATATAAGTCTTTCAAACAAGAATGGTACAGTCCTTCATTCTACACCAGCCCTGGAGGTTACAAGATGTGTATTAGGGTCGATGCCAATGGTGACGGTAAGGGTGCAGGTACTCATGTCTCAGTGTTTGCCTACCTGATGAAAGGGAAGAATGATGACAACCTGCCATGGCCCTTCACAGGAGAGGTCATCACCACACTGCTTAACCAACTGGAAGATGAGAACCACTACACACGTACACTTAAGTTTCCAAAAGACAATGAGGCAACCAGAAGGGTAGTGGATGATGATATGGCTCCCACAGGATGCGGGGGGCCCAAATTCATTTTCTACAATAAGCTTAATTTTGATGCAAGACAGATTTGCTATTATCTGAAAGATGACTGCCTCTACTTTCAAATTCTAGTAAAGGCTGCCGAACCAGTGAAACCCTGGCTAACTTGCACTGTTTAACTGAATTGTTAAGGAAGTACAAGTTTGAACTGCATTTGCTACTCAGAACGGATTGTCAGCATCTGAATTGTCTTGTCAATGTTAGGGAACTAGGGTACAGTGCCGATATAATTATTAACTCTTTAGGGCCCAGTTTATCTGGAAATTGGGCCCTAAAGGGTTAAAGGTACAGTAAATAGGGCCTAGTACATATGATGTTTATAGCCATGGGAAGCTAGCAGTGTTTTCAAGAATCATGAGAATAGATCGAGCTACTTCATCTACCACACAAAACAATCGGTATTTCGTTAAATACAATTCTAAACCACACCCTAAGATGTATCCAGTGATCTGAGAGTCTTGGCTTACTACGTAATTATAGTAGCCTGAGGACATTAATTTACACACACCCGTATCCCAAGATGCTTACATTGTTACAAGCCTCAATTAGAGATCTCCAGAGATACATACACACCCTACACTGCTGTACTATGACCACAGACAAGCTGGCATTTATCTTCACCAGCACCCAGGAATGAACTGTCAATCCATTGGCCACTCATAGCTACTATCAATTATTTATGTGCATTTAAAAATTTACCACAGGCAGACAGACATACACACGCGTCTTGCAATGCAGTCCCGCTAGTGTGGGGCTCGCTCAGGCTCGGCCCACATAGGCATAGGAACCAGGGGGCACCGGGGGCATGTGCCCCCCCCCCAAGTTTTCATAAATTGTTATATAAATTGCTCACTACACTATGTGTAGTTTCAAACTGTGCCCCCCCAATCAAAAAGTCTTTCCTACGCCTATGCCCCAATCAAATGGGGGACTAGACAACAGGACAAGACAAACCACATACATTAAGATGTATACAGCTGGACGGAGGCGTCCTTGTCATAATCTCTCTTATCTCATACCTCATCTTGTACAAATGTTTCTTTATCATGATGTGTGGGAAGGAGGCTTCCATGGCAAGCCCACTGTGGTTTAGGTGTGGTACAACTAAGGGTTACTTAGCTATCTGGTGGCCATATAAGGTTATCTTATCCCAAATAACACTGAAACATGCGAGAGCCCAAACAAAGCCTGGGACAAAACTAGTCTCATGCCCAGACCCAACCCTCTCACTCGGAACCAGGTGGGGTCTGGGTACAAGACATGTAACCATGTCTGAGGAGGTTGGACACAGTCATCTGACATACACTAGTCTTGCTCCCAGAGCACTGATCGTAGGAGGTTGGACACAGTCATCTGACATACACTAGTCTTGCTCCCAGAGCACTGATCGTAGGAGGTTGGACACAGTCATCTGACATACACTAGTCTTGCTCCCAGAGCACTGATCGTAGGAGGGTCTGGGGAAGTTGGACACAGTCATCTGACATACACTAGTCTTGCTCCCAGAGCACTGATCGTAGGAGGGTCTGGGGAGGTTGGACACAGTCATCTGACATACACTAGTCTTGCTCCCAGAGCACTGATCGTAGGAGGTTGGACACAGTCATCTGACATACACTAGTCTTGCTCCCAGAGCACTGATCGTAGGAGGGTCTGGGGAAGTTGGACACAGTCATCTGACATACACTAGTCTTGCTCCCAGAGCACTGATCGTAGGAGGGTCTGGGGAGGTTGGACACAGTCATCTGACATACACTAGTCTTGCTCCCAGAGCACTGATCGTAGGAGGGTCTGGGGAGGTTGGACACAGTCATCTGACATACACTAGTCTTGCTCCCAGAGCACTGATCGTAGGAGGGTCTGGGGAGGTTGGACACAGTCATCTGACATACACTAGTCTTGCTCCCAGAGCACTGATCGTAGGAGGGTCTGGGGAGGAGACTAGTGTAAGACTACTTCTGATTCCGGTATTATATCAATCAATCAAAATTTTAATGTCACTTGCAAAAACGCAACCAGCCTAAACAGGCTTATGAGACAAAGTCTATATGGTGTATACGAAAAGGATAAAACTCGAAATTCTCGAACTATAAGTATGTTCATATATAAAAATACAGCAACAGCATGGGAGTTATATTGTGTGGTACATGTTGGGATAAAAAGGCAAAGTAGCAGGTGGATTAAAATGAGACAGTGTGATGTGTAAGACAGTGTGATAAGCTTATGTAAGACTGTAGTCTCGTACCCTGACCACACCCTAGGTTCTCGCCCATGCCTAGCTTCATCTCCCCAAACCAAATCTTTTGCGCGCGCCCTGCGGCCCACGTACGCAAAAAAAATTTTGGTCTGGGGATGAGACTATAGATCAGAGGCAGAGGAGGTCGGACACGGTTGAACTTTACTAATTAAAATGGCTGAGGTCACACTAATTGATCTTGGATATTGCAAGGTAGAAAGCTTTTAGCTTTTTCTATTACTTGCCCCAGCCTTGAATCTTGATTTGAAAACTGGGGCCCACCTCAGTAAAAGTCGAGAGAGCTAGTCTGTTGAGATACGAAAAATCCGAATTAGTGTGACCTCAGCCATTTTAATTAGTAAAGTTCAACCGTGTCCGACCTCCTCTGGATCAGAGGTTTGAGTGGCTGGTAGTCTCGCCGGCCAGACTCTCACACGGCGAGACTAAGTGGCTGGTAGCTGTTCTGCCCATAGAGTCATTGTAAGTTTACTGGTGTAAATGTGTTGCTATCACTGCAAATGATTTGATCGTGGCATTACTACAGTGAAACCTCTCTTAACAGACATTCTATTTTCTGGACACTTCAATCTGCGGTCTGGATTGCCGGTGTCGGAGTGAATAATGTCCCCCGGACAACTGCCAGAAGCGCATGTACGAGGGGGGACATTATTCACTGCGCTTCTGGCAGTTGGATAGCAGCGACCAACAATCCGAGAGCTCGCAAGGATACGCTTTAGTCTCGCGTGGCCAGATCAGCTTGGGTCTGGCTCCGCGAAGTAGCCTCGTACCCAGGCCTTCTCTACCGGTGTTTCATTTACAGAAGCAGCAGAACTAACTCTTACCTTTCAGGCTTCTTTCCCCGTGTTAGCACTGCAAGCAACAAATGCTGGGGTAAGAACGGCCAGGGTAAAAGTCTAGGAGACACTCTGCATAAATCGAGAACTATGTGTGTGCCACTGAGAACGCTCCATAGTCTTGCAGGCCTGTGTGGCATGTGAGTCCACTCACAAAATGAACTCATCTTCCCACCTACTAGTGTCTGAATACCCGCAGGTGACTGTTATCAATCTTGTTCTAGGGGGGACATTATTCACCGGTGAATAATCTCCAGGGGGACATTTGGGGGGGGGGGGGGGGGGGGGGGGGGGACACTGTACACTATGACACCGGATTCTCCATATTAAATTTGCACCTAACACTTTATGCACCTCCGAAATGCGGACACATATGCTGTATACCGGACACTAAAATTTGTACCGACTTTGCGCTAACAATACTTAACGACTGTTTGGCGGACATTTTAACGTTGTCAATCTTAGAAATTGCGTCTCGTTTGCCTTTCCTATCAGCCAGACAGAGCTCTGAAAAACTATATAGCCTCGTGTCCCGAGTACGAATTACCATACCTACCAGAAATATACCAGAAGCCTCCGAAGTACGTACACCTCCCAACAGCGGACACGCAGCGTGGCTATGGTGTCCGCCTTAGAGAGATTCCATTGTAGTTCTCTTACGATTATATAGGAGACACAGCTACACCCACCCTCCATACCTTCGACAGGTTGAACGGATGGCTTCCAGTACTCCCAGAGTTAGTGGGTATAATGCCAAGTTTGTGGAGACACCACCAAATAGCCTGATATGCCAGGTATGTCAAACTGTGGCCCGCAAACCACACCAAGTGACATGCTGTGGAATGTTGTGCTGCAAAGCCTGCCTGGAGGAGCAATCCAGGACTTGCCCAAAGTGTGGGAAAAGTGGACGGAGCTTTCCTGACGTTAGAGGTCAGTGGATTTCAGACTCTTAATCCATGAAATGTTTTTAGTAACTTCCTCCTATATTTCTTCCCTTAGGTGAGCAGGATATCAAGTCTCTTAAAGTCATGTGCAACAACAGTGACAATGGGTGTGGCTGGGAGGGGGAGCTGCGACTACTGGATGATCATCTCACCATATGTGAGTATGTTCTCCTTTGCTGCCCAAACTGCAGGAAAATAAACTTATTAGCTCTTTAGTAGCCTCGTTTCCAGGCTCTCCCTATGAGCAAACAAAGGAAAGGGAGAGCCTGGTTAAACTTTTATCCTGTGAAAACATCACAGGTAGAGAAAACATAACTACATGTGCATAAATGAACTTGCCTACACTTTATGGGCAAAATTGACATGTTCAGTCACAAAAGCTTTACAGCCAACAGGATAGGACTATAGACAATAATATGCTATATTACCTGCCAGTATAACAAGTCTACACAGACTCATAATTCAAAAATCATGCTAACTTGCTCACTTACTGGCAAACTGATCACTATACACCCAAAGCAGTATTAAATGCCAAGGTGGCCATTTCCCATGCTTTACTCAAGCCTTTTCTGCACTTGTTATTCAAAAAAACTGCCAGAACTCGGCTAGCTACATGCGTGGGGACATTGACGATCCACCTACGTTCCATTAAGTCCTTTCTACCTTCTCTCTACTCACGTGATAAATTATTCCAGGCCCTCTCCCACTTTTCCGTACTGCTAGCAACGGAAAGCTGGCCGAAGCCTGGAACCAGGCTACTCTTCCAGAGTAGTCCTCTTGAAAAAAAGGGCATGCTATGTGACTCTAAAACTTCCTTCCCATAGGTGAGCATACACTTAAGGTCATGTGTAGCAACAGTGGAAATGGATGTGGCTGGGTAGGAGAGTTGCGATACCTAAACTACCATCTCACAAGATGTGGGTACACCCTTCTTCATTGCCCAAACAAGTGTATGAAGGAAGCAAGAACATTTCGTCGTGACATAGACCAACATCTCAAGGACAAGTGTCCCAATCGTCAGTATGAGTGTCCTCAATGCAAAGACACAGGAAGATACTGTGATATAACTACCACTCATCTGGACACATGTCCAAAGCTTCAAGTCCCTTGTCCCAATAGCAAATGCAAGGACTCAGTGCTTCGCTGCAATCTTTCTAGCCACCGATCGACATGTCAGTATGAGAAGGTGCCATGCAAGTATGCAGGAATTGGTTGCAAAGAGAAGCCATTTCGTAATGGCCTAGAAGAGCATGAGAATGATGATAAATTCCACCTCCACCTTGCGATAGAGACAGTCAATGAGCAACAGAAAGAGATGAACAAACAGCAGGAGGAGATCAACAAAGAAAGAGAAGAGATCGATAAACAGAAGAAAGAGATTAATAAACACCAGGAGGAGGTTAAAGTAATGGGTGAGAAAGTTAGAGCTGGTCAAGCTGGTCCATGTGTAGTCAAAATGCCACAGTACCACCAACACAAAACATCCTCACAAGAATGGTACAGTCCTCCATTCTACACCAGCCCTGGAGGGTACAAGATGTGTATCAGGGTCGATGCCAACGGGAATGGTGATGCTGCAGGTACTCATGTCTCGGTGTTTTTCAGGATGATGAAAGGGAGGAACGATGACAATCTGACATGGCCCTTTACAGGAGAGGTAATCATCACACTGCTCAACCAACTAGCAGATAAGAATCACCACTCACGTACGACCACGTTTTCAAAAGGCAATGACATGTGTAGGAGAGTAGTGGATAGTGAGATGGCTCCCAGTGGATATGGACAGCCCAAATTTATTCCCCACGATTGACTTGATGCTAAATGGAATCACCAATATCTGAAGGATGATTGCCTCTACTTTCAAATTGAAGTACAAACTGCCCAACCAGCAAAACTCTGGCTAGCATGCAATGTTTAGTGTGACTAGTTGAGAGTCCAGCTGCATGATGTATACCTCAAAGACAGTTTACAGTCTGCTAAATGTGTTTTAGGAGTTAGTATTACGGTGCTCAGAATTGTCAGCATCTGAAATTGTTGCTTGACCACATTATGTTAAGTAAACTGTTATTGTCTTTGCCATCTTGTTGCATGCTTGACTTGTGGTATGTAAACTATGTATGTGTGTATGACGCCTTTAGCTCCTAGCATGTTCTGCAACTGCCTGTAGTATGTTCTGCTATCCTCTACATACCAGATGCATGGCTTAAAGTGCCATGTAAATATGCAGGATGTGCTGTGGTTGGGGGGGGGGGGGGGGGGGGGGTATTTGCTATGTGGGAGTATCTGTTCTACTACTGAGTATACTACATCATTCATTGGCAGCATGTGACTGGCCATGTGTCCTTGACTGGCAATGATTATTTGCAACTAATGGTTACACATAAACAACAAGGGACCTTGCCCATATATAGCTGCTATATTCAAAACAAAATTTAGCTAGCACCGGTTAATTTTCCAAGTGTCTACACAGATTGAGCTCTGATACATGTAAGTTTACCAACATCAGTGAAACATGAATGCTGTCATATTGAAAACTGTTTTGGATTGTGACAAAAGTAAAATGTATCTAGCAGTTTTAGAAATATAGGTATATGTTCTTCACTCAGATGTAACAGATGGCTTCCAATACTCATGGTTATGACTGCAAGTTTGTGGACCCACCACCAGACAAGCTGGTCTGTCAGATCTGCCTTCTTGTGGCCGGTGCCCCACACCAAGTGACGTGCTGTGGGAGGGTCTACTGCAAAGCCTGCCTGGATGAACACAAGAAATACTCCAAGACTTGCCCAAACTGCAGGAAAAGAGGACGGGACTTTGCTGATATCAGAGGTGAGTACAGGGCCGGAGCCAGCTATTTTAGACTAGTACGGCCATTGCGTGCGCGTAAGTGTGAATAAGCTAGGGGGGTGTGGGGGCATGCTCCCCCAGGAGATTTTGAAAAATATTAGGCACTGTGAGATCGCTTCTGAGGCCATGTTTGGGCCAAAATGCTACTAGAATCTCCCCACCTGTAGTTTCTGTAGCTAGAGAAGCGATTGAACCGAGCTGCCAGAAATGACCGGTACGCACAACGCCCATGTTAGCCCCACCCCAATTTGCGCGCGCTCGTCTCGCGCTCAAGTATCGCCATAGAAAATTGAGAAGCCTCAATTCTCTCGTCGATACTTTGGATGCCTGAAGACTTGAAAAAGTCTGAAGAAGACCTCTTAGACGTCCCAAGCTACGGCGAACCGCTCGGAGAGGCCGTTCTATAACGCATGCGTAAGTTAGAATCCAAGCGACGCCATTTTTCTCCCTCAAAAACCGGTACGGCCATGGCCGTACCGGGCGTATTCTTTTTTTTTTGGACGCACTTTCGACTTAGTCTCTGGACGGCAATGCATATGCGCATGCGCAGTGCCACACCCTCCGTGTACTTAGACCTTTGAGAAGGGCGTTTTGAGCTGTTAGTGTACGCTTTGTAGCAAAACTGTTGCCAGTATCATGATCACTGGTTCATTATTATCACTACTGACCCAATTATTCATCTATTCGAGCAGCAAAAAATAGATTGGTATGGCCTAAGACAACCTTCTTCAACAGTTACTCTACTCTTGTTTCCAGTCTGCTTTTCCATAAGGTTGGACAGTGGCCCCTGGAAGGCCTGTATGTGATCGAGGATTTTATGTAACGCGCATTTATAGCTGGAACACCACCCTTTTGTTTTAAAACCACATTAATTTTAACTAAATTAATGAAACAGTAACAACATGAAAGTAATCATATATCATAGTTGTCGTAATTTTTATAATGATGTCTTGTGCCATGGTTGGAGCATATAGTTCAAGTGTATACTAATTGGTTCAGTTTCTTCATCTAGTGTAGTGACACCACAATGGTTCATAGCCACAAATTACTCATTAGTCCATGATGCCATGAGTTAAAGTTGTATGTCATTGAAGAGCATGATATTTCAGTTTTTGCTTCAAATTTTAGTCTTGTTTGCTTCTGCTTAGACTCTTGTTAGCCTTGATCCCTACAAGGTTTCAATGTTCGCCACCAGGCAAGTCTCACTGCTTTTACCCCTTGCATAAACTTGAGCTCAATAGACAGTTAAGTATGGATCTCTGTGTCTTTTAGGCTACCTGTCAGAACAACATAAGCTTGTTCTAATTACTGCCCATTCCTGGGAGAATTTTCCCTGAGAGTTTCCAAGGTAGCTGAAATGATGTACTGACTTTATGGTGCACCATCATTGTCCCTGACAAATCGTGACTTATATAGGGAGACAACAAAAATTGAACGGTGGCAGATACTTTCCAGTCTTGTTCACAGTTCAACGATACTGCATTGTAGCTATAGACTAAAGTTTTTGATGTGAAAGGTCCTCTGAATAATAGCTTCCTTTCCAATTGCCATCTTCATAGTATCGTTTGGCTCGATCATGTTCAATCAACATGACAAACTCTCACACCATTCCCAACCACCCAACATTCCCAACCACCCAACAGTTCAATAGTCAGCACAGTGTGAATCTCTGGGTCCTTTCTGTTCCTCATCAGGTAAATGCAAGATAGTTCTAATTGCTGCCCATTCCTGCGACAACATTCCCTGAGAGTTTCCAGGTTGCTGGAATGTCTTAATGGCTATAGAATAGACCATATGACGCACTATCACAATTGTCCTTGGCAAATTATTTCTAGAGGAGACAACAGAAATGGAACAGTGGCCAGATGCTTTCCAGTCTTGCTCAGAGTTCACTGGAAGTACATTGTAGTTATAGGCTGAAGTTCTTTGTTGCTAAAGATCACCTGAGGAGTAGCTCTCTTTCTAACTCCAGTCTTCTTGGCAGTCATTTAGCTCGATCATGTTCAACACGCCCTTCTCAAAGGTCTAAGTACACAGAGGGTGTGGCACTGCGCATGCGCGTATGCATTGCCGTCCAGAGACTAATTAGGTCGAAAGTGCGTCCAAAAAATATATACGCCCGTACCGGCCGTACCATTGCCGCCGGCCCTGTGAGTAGACATTGGTGGCTATGTCAGCATAATTTAATACAAGTAGAGGAGCATCCAGCATGATACTGGTCTCGTGAGCCAGACTCTCCTTGTGGGAGTCTGCCCAATGAGACCAGTTGAAGAGTCTCCAGATTGCTGAAAGTTCCCCATGTCACTAGAGTTCTGGGGCCCCATGCATGGGTTGCATATCACTAGTGTTATTAGGGTCCCCAGTCCCGCATATCTCTAGAGACATGTGGGACTGGGGACCCCGCAATTTGGGGGATATATCATGCAGACACCGAGAGATATGGGGTCCTGATGGCCCCAATTCAGGGGGAGCACATCAAGCAGAAATTGTTTAATTCAACTCTGTCATACTTATCCTTGAAACAAAACATTTGTTATTCAATGACGCATTATGGTGGCACGTATCATGTGATGATACGTATCAGGTTGCGGTCTTCTGCACCAATCAAGCAAGGAAGCAAAGCAGTTTTTGTTCACTTGCATTATGGCAACGATTACACAAAAACGGAGAGGGAAGGCCCAGTAGATTTTGTCACATGAACGACAACCACGGACCTGACTGAAAGAACACATTTCAGTGCATTTCACACATGAATTTTTTGTCCTGAACAACGAGCAGTAGGTTTTAAACTTCACAAACATTTAGGAGTATATACAGCACTTGAACAAATGATATAAGAAAATAGCCTCGTCCCCAGGACCTGCCCAAAAAATTGGGAAAAGGGCCTGGTCACACATTAAAAAATTCTCGTATGTAAGTATTCATTTGGAGTAGATGAATCATGTTCGTTCATTACCTTACTAAACACATAACTTAGTAGCCTCGTTCCAAGACTGTTTAAAATGGGAATGAAGCTTAGAGCACATTTATGCTTGATAGGCTACTACTCTCCTCCCAGAATTAGTCTCTAGTCACTTCTCAGCCGGCAAGATCTCTTTTATGCTGACTCAGCACATATGAGGAATTTTGCAAGTGTAACCAGGCCCATTTCCTGATTTTTGGGGCGGGGCCTGAGGACGAGGCTAACAAGAAAAGCCTTCAAGGTTGTTTGGATTCCTCGCTCTCTTTCTGATGTCTAGACATGACATCATTCACATGACATCATTCACATGACAAAATTTTTCCTGTCTTGTGACCAGCCAAATATAAACATCCAGCTGGTCACAAGACTATTTTGCAAACTGCAAGCAATCAAAAAAACTGGAGCCAGGGAAGGCCTGGGAACAAGCTAGGTGACAGGTACATGTATGTATGTGAGTGTTTGCAGACCACATTTTTTGAAAGTAGTCTTGTACGACACTATGAGTTATGTGCCTTCTCAACCACCTAGCCTCATTCTCAGGCCTTGGCTGCCTCCAGTGGCTTCCAATATGTACAATTATTCAACCGGATTCATACAGCTTTGCTGTTTCAGAAACAAGGGTAGAGAGGTCGGCAGAGGATTGTTTTCGAAACATTTCCAAAACAGTGTGTGGGAGGCTATTGTCTAGGGTACCCCAGACTAGTTGCTAGAATAAGGCTACTCAGTGTCAATAAGCCCTAGGTATATAATATTGACTTCCCATGTAGGTGAGCAAGAGGTGAAGTCACTTAAGGTCATGTGTAGCAACAGTGAGAATGGGTGTGGCTGGGTGGGGGAGTTGCGATCCCTGGATGACCACCTCACAACATGTGAGTACGCCCTCCTTCACTGCCCAAACAAGTGCATGGAGAGAAAAAAGAAAAAGTGTTTTCTGCGCTGTGACCTAGACCAGCATCTCAGGGAGTGTCCAAATCGCCAGTACCAGTGTCCCCACTGCAAACACACTGGAAGATACCGCAACATAACCACCACTCATCTTGAAATATGTTCAAAAGTGAAAGTCTCTTGCCCCAATAGTGAATGCAAAGTCTCAGTGCTTCGTTGCAATCTTTCCAATCACCAATCGAAATGTCAGTACGAAGAGGTGCCATGCAAATACGCAAAAATTGGTTGTGAAGAAGAGCCACTACGCAAATATCGAGAACAACATGAGAATGATGCCATCCTTCACCTCCCACTTGCAATAGAGACTGTCAACAAACAGCAGGACGAGATCGATGAACTGCGAGAGGAGGTGAAAGCAGTCAAAGAAGAGCAAAAGATAAAAGTAATGGGTGCAGCTGGTCAAAGTGATTCATGTGTATTTAAATTCCCAGAATATCATCAACACAATCTCTATAATAAAGAGTGGTACAGTCCTCCATTCTATACCCACCCAGGTGGCTACAAGATGTGTATCAAGGTTGATGCCGATGGGTGTGATGATGGTGCAGGTACTCATGTCTCAGTATTTGCCTACCTCATGAAAGGGAAGAATGATGACAACCTGCTATGGCCCTTCACAGGAGAGGTCACCTTCACCCTGCTCAACCAACTGGAAGATGAAAACCACTACACAGATACAGTCTGTTTTCCGCAATACAGTGATGAGACAAATGAGAGAGTGGTGGATGATGAGAGGGCTCCTGATGGATATGGGGAGCCACAGTTCATTTCCCATGATGAACTTGATTTTGATGCAGACGACAATAGCCAGTACCTGAAAGATGATTGTCTCTTTTTTGAAATTGAAGTAGAAACTGCCGAACCAGTCAAACCCTGGCTGACATGCACTGCTTAACGTCATTTATAGAACTCCTACAGACCAAACTAGCTAGATTATAGGAGTAGTAACTTGTATACAATGTAGCTTGATTGTCAATAGGTTCAAGAGCTGGATAAAGCTTATAGTGATTATACTGTAAGATCATGTGCATAGAATGGTGAGTTGCGTGTGCAGTTTTCTGTGCAGAATTTGATGGAGGATGTTTTCCTTCACTTTAGCTATGATCATCCTTCACTTTAGCTATGATCATACTCAACTAGCGTTCAACATTGTAGCGGAATTGTTGTTTTCATAATTACAGTGAACAAGTGGAAAGAGCAACACTGCTCACTGTGAAGACAGCAATGAGCAGATTATAAAAAGCAAAATTTTGCTTTTAACTAACAGGCCTTGGTAGAAAGGCAGGTTCAAAGCCACCATCTTGAAACACACTTGAAGTATAAAACTTGAGAACTGCAATGGTATTTGAATCTTTTCTAGCATAGTAATCACCAAGACAGGACTTCATTTGGTGGAGCTAGGGAGGTAAAGGGGATTTGTCCTCCCACCCCTTGAACTTAAAAGGCACTAAAACTGCACCAGTACATGTGGCAATCATGCAGGCCATTCATAGAAAAAAGGTGATCTCAGAAAAAAATTTAACAACCTCCAGACCCCTTGTAAACTAACATAGCCTCGTACCCATGCAGGCTCCTCCCCAGAAATCCCCCACTTTTCTGGGGAGGAGCCAGGGTCGGAGGCTAAAGTTAACACACAAAGGACATCAACACAGAGAGTATCCTAACCAGAAGCCAGTCTAATAGCCAATAATAAAATATGATGTTACTATGACAGCTGTTACATGCACCAAGTTCTCATGTACTGAACTGTTATGTTGTTGTACCTAAGTAGCCTCAGGAGTAGCACAGCATGTCAAGGCAGGGGGGAGGAGGGGAGGAAAGGAGGGGGGAGTGGACAATGACTATTTGTTTATGGGGGGCATAACTTGATGACGAAAAAACTGATTTGTACATGCCCTAAAGCTGGACAGTGCATGTAGCCATATTACTACTTATACTTAGTGAAATTTTGCCCAGGTTGCTGATTTTCACCCCGTTAGCTACTAATTTGGCTTCACTTCTAGTTAAAGTACTCTACGTTACCCACTCAGCCATGCACTCACGCTGTGGACTTTTGCAACAATAGTTTTTGCTGACTGTAAACATAGTTTGTATAGTTTTGTCTAGACTTTTCCTGTTCAATCTTGTTACGGTAACTAACAGAGCCGAGTCATACTGGTGCTTTCAGTGAATTAGGTAAACTTCCTGACATCATTGCATGGTAGCTATGATTTCAAGAGATGATGCTCCATAATTTGGCTGAGACTGGATTATCAATTGCTTCCAGTGTCATATACAGTTCATGTAGCTAACTAGCAAGAACCAACTGGAAGGAGTCATACATACAAAGGTAATTGTATAATTATACTCTCCCTAGAACTTCCTCACTCCCTGCAAATGCAACAGATGGTTTGCATTATTCAAGATCGTGTTGGATCGTGTACTTTGTTAGATCTAGTATCTCACATGCTCACACAGGTTGAGGTAATTTGGCATTTCCCCAGCAGATGGCTCCCAATGCTCCCAACACTGGCGGGTATGACTACAAGCAAATTCATGAAGGCAGAGCCTATACCAGGTCCCTAATCAATAGCCTCGTTCCTAGGCTCCCCCGAAACGTGAGTATGTATACGCTTACACAACTTCAATGTTCACGTTCCGGAGTGGGGGAGCCTGGGAACGAGGCTATCTAATCAGATGTTAAGTGTGATTTTGACATCAACCGCCTTACCATTATTCAGTGGCAACATGTGATAAATGAATATTACACATAATTAAAACAGTACTTGTGACCTTATCCACTGTGCAAATTTATAGTACATGAGCTGTTGAGTTGCAAAGGGCTATATACAGGTGAGTTAATGAAATCCATGTAAGTGTCATCTGTATTACTGATGTGAGATGTGCCATTCGCATATGTAGCTAACAGATGACTTTCAATGCTCACAACACTGGCGGATATGACTGCAAGTTTGTGGACACACTACCAGACAAGTTGATCTGTCAGATCTGCCTACTTGTGGCCCGCAGTCCACACCAAGTGACATGCTGTGGGAGGGTCTACTGCAATGCCTGCCTGAATCAACACAAGAGACATTCCGAGACATGCCCAAACTGCAGGAAAAGAGGACAAGACTTTCCTGACACCCGAGGTAAATGAACTTTTGATGCACAAGTGGACATGCTACATACCTTAGCACTAAATTTCTTCCTGTAGCTGAGCAGGAAATCAAGTCACTTAAGGTCATGTGTAGCAACAGTGAAACTGGATGTGACTGGATAGGAGAGTTGCGATCTCTGGATAACCACCTCACAGTATGTGAGTATGCCCTCCTTTGCTGCCCAAATGAGTGCATGGACCAGAAGGAGGGAGTGAGAATCTTGCGTTGTGACCTAGATCCCCATCTCAAGAAGTGTCCAAATCGCCAGTACCAGTGTCCTCACTGCAAAGACACTGGAAGATACTGTGACATAACTACCACTCATCTTGACATGTGTCCAAAACTTCAGGTCCCCTGTCCCAATAGTGAGTGCAAAGTTTCAGTGGTCCGCTGTTATCTTTCATATCACAGGTCACAATGTCCATTTGAAGAGCTGTCATGCAAATATGCAGGAATTGGATGTAAAGAAAAGCTACCTCGCAAAGACCTAGAACCACATGAGAATGATGACTCATTTCACCTCCACCTTGCGATGGAAACCATCACTGAACAACAGGTGAAGGAAAAACCATGTGTATTTGAAATGCCTGACTTTAAGCAACATAAATCGTCTCAAGATATATGGTACAGTCCTCCATTCTACACCCGTCCTGGAGGTTACAAGATGTGTATTATGGTTGAAGCCAATGGGGATGATAAAGCAGCAGGCACTCATGTCTCAGTTTATGCCTACCTCATGAAAGGGAAGAACGATGACAATCTGCCATGGCCCTTCACAGGAGAGGTCACCTTCACCCTGCTCAACCATCTGGCAGATGAGAATCACCACACACATAGAGTCTCATTTCCAGGTAAGCAGGAGGGTAGTGAGAGGTGAGAGGGCTACCACAGGATATGGACGACCCAAATTCATTCTCCACACTCAACTTGACGGACCAGCGTGGAATTGTCAATATCTGAAAGATGACTGCCTCTACTTTCGAATTGAAGTAACCCCTCCAAAACCAGTGAAACCCTGGCTGGCATGTACTGTTAAACATTACTGTACGGAATCACCACAGACCTAACAAGAGCAACATAGGTCCTGTGTAGCTTATTATCAGTGAGTACATGTAGTTCTGGTTGACATACACTGTTGAGGTCATCACATCAACCATCAAAAAACATACCTATAAACTTACTCGTCTCACTGATGCTGTTGCTTTACATATCTACGTAACTGTTGTGTTGCTTATACCATAGCCACACAATACATTCAGTTAGCTTTCTGTTTCTGTTGTATTGCTGTGAAAAGTTGCTGTGGTTGTGAGCTGTGTACGGGTTGACCATACGCGTACACTTACATTTCCACCAGACGGTAATACAAGTGGAAGGGTAGTGAATAGTGAGAGGGCTCCCATAGGATATGGACGACCCAAATTCATTCCCCACACTCAACTTGATGCACAATGGAATCGCCAATATCTGAAAGATGACCGCCTCTACTTTCGAATTGAAGTAACCCCTCCAAAACCAGTGAAACCCTGGCTGGCATGTACTGTTAAACATTACTGCATGGAATCACCAACGACTTACCTACACCATAAAATTATTTAACACTTATTTAGTTTGTTGTGTGTAGACAAGAGCCAGGAGTTAGACTGTGAGAGACAGTTCTGTGAATGTGCTCTTGAAAGTTAACATATCTAAATCTTTAGCATAATGATCAATGTATGTCATACATTATCTAATTAACCACCCTGCTGATATTGTGCAACATAAATGCTTCCTAGCAGCTATAACCTCTCCAATTTCATGTGAGCCTGAGGGTCTGGTCAGGGATCAAATTTATCTTCTACTTATCCGTTGGATATTGACAACCTCTGTGTATGGTCTGACAACAACCTTTTGAAGTTTAATGGTAGAAATGCAAATACATGATTATCTCCACAAGAAAGCAACCCTCCCCCCCCCCTCCCTGTCACACCTCTCAAGCTTAAACAAACATGTATGGAGAGGGTACACTCCTACAAGTACCTCAGAGTCTGGCTCACTTCCACTCTCAATTGGTCTATGCAAGTCAGTGAAGTATGCAAATAAAACAAAACAAGGCAACAAGTGGGTATTCTATACCAAAAGTTCTATCCCTCTGCAAATACTTCATCATTCTTGGTGAGCAAAAGGCAGTGGGAAGGAAACAGGGCAAAAAGAATAGTGAAAGGGGATCAATAAACAGCGGAAGTAGATTTAGCAAAAGGATATCAATGAACAGCAGAAGGAGATTAACAAGCAGCTAAATGAGGTGAAATTAATAAACTACACATAGTGTTGGGATTCCCTCAGCAAACTCTTAATGTCTTGCACAACCCCTCTCTCCCCCCCCCCCCCCCCCCCCCCCCCCCCAACTATGATACAAAGTAAAGCCTATAGCACTCAGAGTGTAGATAGAATTGTATACGGCAGTGTCATTCTCTCAAAACCATGATGTCTGCCTGTAAGCATTATCATATCATCCCTGGCTATCCAAATTAAAGTTAGTGTACAAATTCACACATGATTAAATACCAGTATGGGTTTGTCTAGAATTTCAGCAACTACACCCGATATTTAAAACCTATAGCTAAAGTATGCAACCTCGCCCATATCATGTTACATACAGAACCAAATCATATAGCCACCAAGTTTCTGAGTATCTTGTGTGCAGAGTAACAGAGTGTATATGTAAGTTTATTGATATCATGCATGTGGGAACAACAACATGTTGCCAATACTGCATAGTATCATATATTCTTATAATATAGTAGTTCTGGAAAATGTAGCTATACATGTTGTTCCCCACTCTCTGCACAGATGGCTTTCAATGCTCCCAAGACTGGTGGGTATGATTATAAGTTTGTGAAGCCACCACCAGACAAACTTGTCTGTCAGATCTGCCTTCTTGTGGCCCGCAGTCCACACCAAGTGCAATGCTGTGGGAAGGTTTACTGCAAAGCCTGCCTGGATGAACATGAGAAACACTCCAAGACCTGCCCAAACTGCAGGAAAAGAGGACGGAATTTTAGTAGATTTTGTGATACCAGAGGTGAGTGGGGACATCAGACAGCACTTTGCAAAAAAAAGTTATGTGGCATGAGTTTTACATTTTCTTTCTGCAGCTGAGCAGGAAATCAAATCACTTCAGGTCGTGTGTAGCAACTGTGAGATTGGGTATGACTGGATGGGAGAGTTGCAATCGCTAGAGGACCATCTCACAGAATGTGGGTTTGAGAAGGTGCCATGCAAGTATGCAAAACTTGGCTGTATGGAAGAACCACTTCGCAAAGATCTACAACAACATGAAGACGATGATGCATTTCACCTCCATCTTGTGATAGAGACTGTCGATAAATTGCAAGAGAAGATAAAAGCAATGGGTGACAATGTTGCAACTTGTCTATGTGTATTCAAAATGCCAGACTACTGCCAACACAAAACATCCTCACAAGAATGGTACAGTCCTCCATTCTACACTCACCCTGGAGGGTACAAGATGTGTATTGAGGTTGATCCCAATGGTGACGGTAAGGGTACAGGTACTCATGTCTCTGTGTTTGCCTACCTCATGAAAGGAAAGAATGATGACAACCTGCCATGGCCCTTCACAGGAGAGGTCATGATCACACTGCTCAACCAACTGAAAGATAAAAACCACTACGTGTGTACAATCACATTCCCACAACACAGTGCTAAGGGAAACAGGAGGGTAGTAAATGATGAGAGGGCTCACATAGGATATGGAGAGCCACAATTTATATCACATGAATTTCATCATGATAATGCACAGTATTTAAAGAATGACAGTCTCTATTTTCGAATTGAAGTAGAAGCTGCTGAACCAGTGAAGCCCTGGCTGACATGCACTGTTTAAAGCCACTGCACAGCACTGCAATTGATTGTAAAAGTGTAACAGAGTATAGCTTGATCATAATTTAAGGTTAGTAGTTACACTGTAAGAGACATTGTATGCATAGAATATTTGTAAATTGATCAGTCAGGTTTGTGTTTCTGTGTTCTTGAAAGTTACTTCATGCAAGTGAAAGGGAAGAAATGATGTCAACTTGCCATGAATCTCACAGGAGAGGTGCATGATTGTCACACTGCTCAACCAACTGGTAGATAAAGAACACCACGGATGTTCAGTCTCATTTCTGCATTGCGACAAGACACAACAGAAATGAGATGGACAGGAGGGCAATGGGTGATGAGATGGCTCTCACAGGACATGGAATGCCATGTACATGGCAGCTGCCTTGGCTGGTTGTAGAATGCATAGGCGTAGGAACCGGGGAGGGGGGGCACCAGGGGCATGTGCCCCCCCAAGTTTTCATAAATTGTTATATAAATTGCTCACTACTCTATGTGTAGTTTCAAACTGTGCCCCCCCAATCAAAACGTCTTTCCTACGCCACTGGAATGGCCTTGGTTGGCACTGGCTGAACCATTTTTCTCCTTGTTAGCACAAATGAACATAGAAACCACTCCTCTCCCCAGTGAGGAAACTAGTGGAGTACTGTATAGCATTCTTACCATCTCCCACTGGACGTTTTTCATACTTCAGCAATGGAGCGTGTCTGCTATTTGACGTGGTTCACTCACTTGTAACTGAAACAAACCACATTTTACACTAGTATAGCTATTATTCTGAGTAAACCGTTATTCATTTGATAATGAATACCAGCAACTAATGCTTACACTTTTGAACTCCACTTTGATATCGACCTCGCCCATTTTGTTTCATACTGAACCAAAGTTAGTAGCTACATAGCCACGAGGTTTTCTGAGTGGATCTGCCCACAGAGTAAATGTAAGTTTACTGACATAATGACACAAGATGCATGTGCTGTAATCACTGCAGTCTGTTAGCTATATTGACTGTGTGCCTCTAGAATTCAGGGGGCGTGGCTTCAGACTTAAAATGTTTCCATGGTGATATCAATTTTTATATGACAATCCTGATAGTCTGAGTGACTCAACTCTGAAGTATGGAAGCTACCAGCCTTCTGATTGATTTTATAAAAATTGTCAAACTTTGACTTTTTTAAGTCTATGGCGTGTGGCAAAAGTTGCCACACACCATAGAACTCCATACTTGAGAACCAAAGTTTGATTAAAAATCAACTGTAAAGCTGGTAGCTTCCATATTTCAGAGTTGAGTCATTCAGACTCTCAGGATTGTCATATAAAATTAGTATCGTCATGGCAACATTCTAAGTCCAAAGCCACACCCCCTGGATTCTAGAGGCACACCGTCTATAGACTGGGACAAAAGATTGTGAGTCACAAGAATCTGCCTATCTCTCCTGTGTGCTATGCATCTCTGCATCAACTAAACACAGGAAGGAACTACTGGCTTAACTATAGCTACACATGGCATAGCCAGTGCAGTTAGGCTTACTGAACTATAAGAAATATAATTATAATATGATCAATTTATTCTCTGCAGCTGCAACAGATGGCTTCCAATGCTTGGGGTCACTTTGCTGTCTTACCTACTCCTGTTGGCGGGTATGACTGCAAATTTGTGGACCCACCACCAGACAAACTGGTTTGTCAGATCTGCCTTCTTGTAGCCCGCACTCCCCACCAAGTGACATGCTGTGGGAGGGTCTTCTGTGAAGGCTGTCTGGATGAACACAAAAAACACTCTTATACTTGCCCAAACTGCAGGAAAAGAGGACAAAATTTTCCTGACATCAGAGGTGAGTGAACTTGAGGCAACCCTTAAGTAGAGTATGATTTTTCACAAATATCTCTTTCTGTAGGTGAGCAGGAAATCAAGGCCCTTAAGGTCAAATGCAACAACTGTGAGAGTAAGTGTGGCTGGGTGGGGGAGTTGCATTCCCTGGACAATCATCTTAAAACATGTGGGTATGCCCTCCTTCGCTGCCCAAACAAGTGTATGAACAACAAGGAGATAGTGCAAATGCTACGTCGTAACTTGGACCAGCATCTTAAAAACAAGTGTCCAAATCGTCAGTTTGAGTGTCCCCACTGCAAAGACACTGGAAGATACTGTGATATAACAACCACTCATCTTGACATGTGCCCAAAGGTAAAAATCTCCTGTCCTAATAGTGAGTGTTGTGCCTCAGTACCTCGCTGCGAGCTCTCCAACCATCGATCAACATGTGAGTTTGAGATAGTGCCATGCAAATATGCAGGAATTGGTTGTCAGAAAAAGCCACTTCGCAAAGATTTACTGCAACACGAGGATGATGACACTTTCCACCTTCACCTTGCAATAGAGACCGTCAATAAACAGCAGAAAGAGTTGAAAGCAGTCAAAGAAGAACAGAAAATAATGAGTGAAACCATCATGGCAGGTCAAGCTGGCCGATGTGTACTCAATGTACCCATGTTCAACCAACACAAATCCTCCAAACAAGAATGGTACAGTCCTCCATTCTACACTCAGCCTGGAGGTTACAAGATGTGCATTAGGGTCGATGCCAATGGAAATGGTGATGGTGCAGGCACTCATGTCTCAGTGTTTGCCTACCTGATGCAAGGGAAGAACGATGACAACCTGCCATGGCCCTTCACAGGAGAGGTCACTGTCACACTGCTCAACCAGCTGGCAGATAGGAACCACTACACACTTACAAGCTCATTTCTGCAAGACAGTGGTATAGGTAGAAGGGTAGTGAACGATGAGATCGCTGCCACAGGATATGGATGGCACAAATTCATCTCCCACAATCAACTTGGCTATTATGCAGCAAAAATTTGCCAGTATCTGAAAAATGACAGCCTCTACTTTCAAATTGATGTAGAAACCCATGAACCAGTGAAACACTGGCTCATAAGTAGTGTTTAAGTTGTTACAGAAACTGTTGAAAAACCTAACCACAAATAGACCCTGAACTCACTAGCTAGTAACTGACACTAGAGTTTATGTAGTTTCTGAATTGTTTTGTCATTGTACACTAGTAGCCCCATGCAATAAATCATATATTTGTAGTTGTACACTAGTAGCCCCAGGCAATAAATCATATATTTGTTGTTGTACACTAGTAGCCCCAGGCAATAAATCATATATTTGTGGTACACTAGTAGCCCCAGGCAATAAATCATATATTTGTGGTACACTAGTAGCCCCAGGCAATAAATCATATATTTGTTGTTGTACACTAGTAGCCCCAGGCAATAAATCATATATTTGTGGTACACTAGTAGCCCCAGGCAATAAATCATATATTTGTTGTTGTACACTAGTAGCCCCAGGCAATAAATCATATATTTGTGGTACACTAGTAGCCCCAGGCAGTTGCAAACAGTACATCTGTTGCCCACACACGTACAGGTGAGTTCATGTAGACTTTGTGTCATCTGTATTGTACTGATGTGAGATGTGCCATTTGGCCTCTGCATGTGTAGCTAACAGATGGCTTCCAAGGCTTCCAAGGCTGGTGGATATGACTGCAAGTTTGTGGATACACCACCTGACAAACTGGTGTGTCAGATCTGCCTTCTCGTATCTGCCACCCCACACCAAGTAACATGTTGTGGGGGGGTCTACTGCAATACCTGCTTGAATCAACACAAGAGGCACTCTCTCACTTGCCCAAACTGCAGGAAAAGAGGACAGGACTTCCCTGACATCAGAGGTGAGTGAACTTTTGATGCACAAGTGGACATGCTACATACCTTATCACTAAATTTATTCCTGTAGGTGAGCAGGAAATCAAGGCACTCAAGGTTATGTGTAGCAACACTGAGAATGGGTGTAGCTGGGTGGGGGAGTTGCGATCCCTGGACGACCACCTCACCACATGTGCATATGCCCTCCTTCGCTGCACCAATCAGTGCATGGAGAACGACAATGAAGTAAAAATCTTACGTCATGAGCTAGACCAACATCTCAAGAAGTGTCCAAATCGCCAATACGAGTGTCTCCAATGCAAAGTCACTGGAAGATACTGTGATATAACTACCACTCATCTGACACATGTCCGAAGGTTGAGGTCCCCTGTCCCAATAGTGAGTGTACATTGTCAGTAGTTCGCTGCAAACTTTCTTATCACAGATCAAAATGTCCATTTGAGGAGGTGTCGTGCAAGTATGCAGGAATTGGCTGTAAAGAAAAGCTACCTCGCAAAGACCTAGAACAACATGAGAATGATGATTCATTTCACCTACACCTTGCGATAGAAACTGTTATTGAACAACAGGTGAAGGAAAAACCATGTGTATTTAAAATGCCTGAGTTCAAACAGCATAAATCTTCTCAAGATATATGGTACAGCCCCCCATTCTACACTCACCCTGGAGGTTACAAGATGTGTATCAAGGTATATGCGGATGGGTGTGGTGATGCTGCAGGCACACATGTCTCAGTGTATGCCTACCTGATGAAAGGGAGGAATGATGACAACCTGCCATGGCAGATACTGGCAGATAAGAACCACTACACAGGCACAATTTCATTTCCACAAAACAATGAATCAAGCAGGAGGGTAGTGGAGGGTGAGTTGGCTTCCAGAGGATATGGACGACCCAAATTCATTCCCCACACTCAACTTGATGCACAGTGGAATTGTCAATATCTGAAAGATGACTGCCTCTACTTTCGAATTGAAGTAACCCCTCCAAAACCAGTGAAACCCTGGCTGGCATGTACTGTTAAACATTACTGCATGGAATCACCACCACCTTAACTACACCATAAAATTAGTTAACACTTATTTAGTTTGTTGTGTATACAAAAGCCAGGAGCTAGACTGTGAGAGACAGCCTACATTCTAATAATAGAGTTCATAGTTCATGATTTAGATGGCTAAAGAATGTGTGTAGATTGTGTGCTGTTCAGTGAATGTGCTCTTGAAAGTTAACATATCTAAATCTCAAGCATAATGTATGTTATACATAATATGTAATTAACCACCCTGCTGATATTGTGCAACATGAATGCTGCACTAGCAGAAATTAACTGAAACCTCTCCAAATTTCATGCGAGCCTGAGGGTCAAATCTACTTAGCCCCACTGGTTACCTCGGCATAAGTAACCTCCATGTGCAGTGCTGAGGATGTTAGTCAAGCCACTAGTTCTAACTTACTTAGCTACTTTACAAAACGACTGCAACACTCATGTCTCAGTGTATGCCTACCTGATGCGAGGAAAGAATGATGACACCCTGCCATGGCCCTTCACAGGAGAGGTCACCGTCACACTGCTCAACCAACTGGAAGATGAGAACCACCACACACGTACAACCTTACTTCAACCCGAAAACTATACAAGTAGAAGGGTGGTGGATGGTGAGAGGGCCCCAAGTGGCAGATTCATTCTCCACGATCATCTTCATTATAATCCAGCAATAAGCTGCCAGTACCTGAAAGGAGATTGTCTCTACTTTCAAGTTAAGTCTGAACCAGAGAAACCGCATGGCTGACATGCACTATTTAAGTTATCATGGGGACCATCAGACTACAAACTCACCATTGTTTATATATCTAACTGTTGTGCTACTTACACTATGGCCACACAGACAATGATTCTACTTACTTTAATAACAGCAGTTGCTTGTTGTTTTGAGCAAGCCAGCTAACATGGTGGGTCAGAAAAGAATTTAACTGTTAGAAACCAATGGTCTGGGGCATGAAGTTGGGCAAAGAACAAGCGGTGCAAAAACCATAACATTATCGTGGAATTCGCTAATGGCTCTAGTCCTCTTCTATCTCGAGCGGCGCCCGGGCGCGGTTTATACACGTGATATTATCAAGCGCGTGCGTAGCCACGTGGTGATCTACGGTGCCACCAGCTGTAAGTGAATGTGAAGCAAATTATGGCTTCCAGTACTCCCAAGACTGGCGGATATGACTGCAATTTTCTGGAGACGCCACCAGACAAACTGGTCTGTCAGATCTGCCTTCTTGTATCCGCTACTCCACACCAAGTGACATGCTGTGGGAGGGTCTACTCCAGCACTTGCCCAAACTGTAGAAAAGGAGGGCAGGACTTTCCTGATACCAGAGGTAAGGGGACTTTAGTAATTATCAAGCGCCTTAGATCAAGGCTGATAATTATGCAGCGCAGTCAGTTCGCACTTGTATGTATGTATGTATGTATGTATGTATATCTGTCCTTTAATTAGCATGGGCAGTCTAGTCACACGTGTGTACAGACATGACGTGCATGTAGTCACGACACGTACGAATGCAAGTGTTGCGTGAATGAACACTGATGGAACCTGAGCAGTTTCTACACGACCACGCTAGATCGCAAAAGCGGAAGCAAAGGGCGACTTCGTCACAAGAGAGCAGGGCAAAGGAAAGGGGACATGATAGAGAAGTGATGCATACAGGGAGAGTCTAGTGGGGTGAAACGTTAAGCCAACCAAAAGCGCATTGCTCGATGCGCCCTTGGCCCACTATACCAGGTACTGACCTCTTCGTAGAGTTAAACAAGCGATCACTTTGCCATCTTCTCATTTTCCCACCTCACAATAGGCTATATGCCTACCACGCTTACTACCTATTGGACACGTGCGCAAGGCAAACACTCAGCGCATGCGTATTCCTAGTATAGGAATAAATGTATCTTTCCTACTAAATTTCTCCTCTTGTAGGTGAGCAAGAAATTAAGTCACTTAAAGTCATGTGCAGCAACAGTGAAAGTGAGTGTGGCTGGGTGGGAGAGTTGCGATCTCTGGATGACCACCTCGCCACATGTGAGTATGCTCTCCTTCGCTGCACCAATCAGTGCATGGAGAACGACAATGAAGTAAAAATCTTACGTCATGAGCTAGACCAACATCTCAAGAAGTGTCCCAATCGCCAGCACCTGTGCCCTCACTGCAAAGACACTGGAAGATACTGTGATATAACCACCACTCATCTTGACACATGTCCAAAGGTGAAAGTCTCCTGTCCCAATAGCGGATGCAAGATGTCAGTGTTTCGCTACAATCTTTCCAGTCACCAATCAAAATGTCGGTATGAGAAGATACCATGCAAATATGCAGAAATTGGCTGTAAGGAAAAGCTACCTTACAGGGACATGCATGGGCATGAAAAGGATGATGCATTCCATCTCCACCTTGCGATAGAGACTGTCAATAAACAACAGAAGGAGATGAAGGTAATGGCTGACAATGCTATAGCTGGTCGAGCTGGTCCGTGTGTGTTCAGAATGCCAGAGTACCACAAACACAAATCCTCCAAACAAGAATGGTACAGTCCTCCATTCTATACCCACCCATGGGGCTACAAGATATGTATCAGGGTTGATGCCAATGGGTGGAGTGATGGTACAGGTACTCATGTCTCAGTGGGTGCCTACCTGATGAAAGGGAAGAACGATGACAACCTGCCATGGCCCTTCACAGGAGATGTCACCATCACACTACTCAACCAGCTGGCAGATGAGAACCACCACACATGTACAATTTCATTTCCACCTGACATGGATACAGAATCAAATAGGAGAGTAGTGGAAGGTGAGAGAAGTCTTGGACTTGGACATGCTGCCTACATTGCATATGATCAACTTGATTTTGATGCAGCACTGAACTGCCAATATCTAAAAGATGACTACCTTTACTTTCAAATTGAAGTACAAACCACCAAAGCAACGAAACCCTGGCTAACATGTACAGTTTAAACTTGCTACATGAGACAGCCACAGACTTTGATTATATAGACTTTATTCTTTTGTGTTGCTGTTATTCATGATTGTGTGTCATGTGTTTTAAACCCATGGACTTGCACTGATTGAAGGGTGAACATTAAATACTTGCAAACAACTACACAAATTAACAATTTCGGAAGGAAGTCCTTGAACTAAAACGGTCACTGACACAGTGCAAACAAATAAGTTGTAGCTATTTCTACACACTTGACTCTAGCATACTTTGGAGACTATGAGCAGTCAGCAAATTCAAATCCAGTGGCTGCTGCTATTATGCAGTTTGCTGGTGGCAGCAAAATGTACTTCACCAATTATCATTCAGAGTTAATTCTAAGCCTAAGAGCCTGAGAATCGACCAGTGTCCATGCATCTATCCTGCCAGTACATATTTCTAACATCTCTATAGCATTCATTGGACAGACTATGCCAACATGCATGCACAACATACCAACATGTACAGCACTATATATCATGATGCATGCACAACATTTCCATGTATTTGCAGTATGACAACATGCATGCACAATATGCCCTCATGCATGCACTACATGCAAATGTGTACTTGCAGTGTGCCAACAATCATGTATACACAATATGTCAACATGCAATATGCATGTGCAACATGCCGTCGTGCATGCACAACTTGCATGCACAACGTGCATGAACAATGAGCCACATCTCCATGCCTCTTCTCCAATGCCAGAGCTCCGGCCTCCAGTGGCTCAGTTGGTAAGAGCATCTGAATTCAGAGGACCCAGGTTCAAATCCTGGCTGGATCTCAATGTCTATTTTTCGCCAAATTCACGAAGGCAGAACCTATGCCAGGTTCAGGTGATGGCTTCCAATGCTTGGGGTCATTTTCCTGCCTTCAGTGGCTTGCGGACTTCTGTTGGTGGGTATGACTGCAAGTTTGTGAACCACCAGACAAACTGGTCTGTCAGATCTGCCTTCATGTGGCTCGAATTCCCCACCAAGTGACATGCTGTGGAAGGGTCTACTGCAAAGCCTGCCTGAATCAACACAAGAGGCACTCTCTTAATTGCCCAAACTGCAGGAAAAGAGGACAGGACTTCCCTGACACCAGAGGTGAGTAGAATTCTGGTAATTTTAATGAAAAAAAGTGCTGTACAATTTTCCGCTGAAATCTCTTGCATAGGAAATCAAAGTCAAATGTAACAACCGTGAGAATGGGTGCATGTGGCTGGGTGGGGGAGTTGCATTCCCTAGACATTCATCTTAAAACATGCGGGTATGCCCTCCTTCGCTGCCCAAACAAGTGTATGAACAGCAAGGAGATAGTGCAAATGTTACGTTGTAACCTAGACAAGCATCTCAAGGACAAGTGTCCAAATCGCCAGTACCAGTGTCCTCACTGCAAAGACACTGGTAGATACTGTGATATAACCACTACTCATCCAAAGGTGAAAGTTCCCTGTCCCAATATTGGATGTGATGTCAAAGTGTCTCGCTGCGATCTTTCAGATCACCGGTCCAAATGTCAGTTTGAGAAGGTGCCCTGCAAATACGCAGGAATTGGCTGTAAGGAAAAGCCACTTCACAAAGATTTACAAAAACATGAAGATGATGACACTTTCCACCTCCACCTTGCGATAGAGACTGTCAACAAACAGCAGGAGGAAATGAAAGCACTCATAGACCAGCAGAAAATAATGAATGACACCATCATAGATGGCCGATGTGTACTCAAAATGCCCAGCTTCAATCAGCACAAATCTTCTAAAGATCTTTGGTACAGTCCTCCGTTTTACATTTACCCTGGAAGTTACAAGATGTGTATCAGAGTTGATGCCAATGGAAATGATGATGGTGAAAGCACTCATGTCTCAGTGTATGCCTACCTCATGAAAGGGAAGAATGAAAGGGAAGAATGATGACAACCTGCACTCACTAGCATACACTCATGTCTCAGTGTATGCTAGCCTGCCATGGCCCTTCACAGCAGAGGTTACTGTCACACTGCTCAACCAACTGGAAGATGAGAACCACCATACTGACTCAGTCACTTTTCCACAAGACACTGCAGATAGTGATATAAGTGGAAGGGTAGTAGATAGTGAGATAGCTCCCACAGGATATGGATGGCACAAATTCATCTCCCATAATCAACTTGATTATGATGTAGTGGAGGATTGCCAATACTTGAAGGATGACTGCCTCTACTTTCAAATTGAAGTGGAAGCTGATGAACCAGAGAAACCCTGGCTGACATGCACTGTTTAAGTCATGACAGGGATTGTCAAAAGACCTAGACTGTGAATTCATTAGCCGCTTGTAGTGCATTTATGTACTGAACTGTTGTACACAACATACGTAGCCTCGGGGAATAGACGAATTATGTTTGTGGCCTGAAATTTAAGTATATATGCTTATTAAGACAGTTATTACCCCAGATACTATTGCATGTAATCTTGACGTCAATAGCATTATGTACCATTATTTAGTGGCAACATGTGACAAATGAATATACTCATTTACTACACTTAATTAAAAACAGCACTTGACCTCATCCATCATACAAGTTTATAGTACACACAGCTGTTGAGTTGCAGAACATTGACTGCCACTGTGCCCACATAGCTATATATGTACAGGTGAGTTAATGATATCCATGTAAGTGTCATCTGTATTATGTACTGATGTGAGATGTGCCATTCGGCCTCTGCATGTGTAGCTAACAGATGGCTTCTAATGTTCCCAAGACCGGTGGATATGACTGCAAGTTTGTGGAGACACCACCAGACAAGCTGGTCTGTCAGATCTGCCTCCTTGTATCTGGCACCCCGCACCAAGTGACATGCTGTGGGAGGGTGTACTGCAATGCCTGCCTGGATCAACACAAGAGGCACTCTCTCACTTGCCCAAACTGTCGGAAAAGAGGACAGGACTTCCCTGACACCAGAGGTGAGTTAACTTTGATGCACATGCTACATACCTTACCACTGACTTTCTTCTGTATAGGTGAGCAGGAAATCAAGTCACTTAAGGTTATGTGTAGCAACACTGAGAGTGGGTGTAGCTGGGTGGGAGAGTTGCGATCTCTGGATGACCACCTCACCACATGTGAGTATGCTCTCCTTCGCTGCACCAATCAGTGCATGGAGAACGACAATGAACTAAAAATCTTACGTCATGACCTAGACCAACATCTCAAGAAGTGTCCAAATCGCCAGTACCAGTGTCCCCACTGCAAAGTCACTGGAAGATACTGTGATATAACTACCACTCATCTTGACACATGTCCAAAGCTTGAGATCCCCTGTCCCAATAGTGAATGCACATTGTCAGTAGTTCGCTGCAAACTTTCTTATCACAGATCAAAATGTCCATTTGAGGAGGTGTCATGCAAGTATACAAGAATTGGCTGTAAAGAAAAGCTACCTCGCAAAGACCTAGAACAACATGAGAATGATGATTCATTTCACCTCCACCTTGCGATAGAAACTGTTATTGAACAACAGGTGAAGGAAAAACCATGTGTATTTAAAATGCCTGAGTTCAAGCAGCATAAATCTTCTCAAGATGTATGGTACAGCCCTCCATTCTACACCCACCCTGGAGGTTACAAGATGTGTATCAAGGTATATGTGGATGGGAGTGGTGATGCTGCAGGTACTTATGTCTCAGTGTATGCCTACCTGATGAAAGGGAGGAATGATGACAACCTGCCATGGCCCTTCACAGGAGAGGTCACCGTCACACTGCTCAACCAACTGGCAGATAAGAAACACCACACACGTACAGTCTCATTTCCACAAGACGATGAGGCAAGCAGGAGGGTAGTGGATGGTGAGTTGGCTTCCAGAGGATATGGACGACCCAAATTCATTCCCCACACTCAACTTGATGCACAGTGGAATTGTCAATATCTGAAAGATGACTGCCTCTACTTTCGAATTGAAGTAACCCCTCCAAAACCAGTGGAACCCTGGCTGGCATGTACTGTTAAACATTACTGCATGGAATCACCACAGACTTAACTACACCATAAAATTTGTTGTGTGTAGACAAAAGCCAGGAGCTAGACTGTGAGAGACAGTCTACATTCTAATAATAGAGTTCATGATTTAGATGGGTAAAGAATGTGTGTAGATTGTGTGCTGTTCAGTGAATGTGCTCTTGAAAGTTAACACTTATTTAGTTTGTTGTGTATACAAAAGCCAGGAGCTAGACTGTGAGAGACAGCCTACATTCTAATAATAGAGTTCATAGTTCATGATTTAGATGGCTAAAGAATGTGCATTTGAGGAGGTGTCCTGTAAGTACGCAACTCGCAAAGACTTAGAACAGCATGAGAATGATGGGTGCATTTCACCTCCACCTTGCGATAGAAACTGTTATTGAACAACAGGTGAAGGAAAAACCATGTGTATTTAAAATGCCTGAGTTCAAGCAGCATAAATTGTCTCAAGATATATGGTACAGTCCTCCATTCTACACCTACCCTGCAGGTTACAAGATGTGTGTCAAGGTATATACGGATGGGTTTGGTGGTGCTGCAGGCACACATGTATGCCTACCTCATGCAAGGGAGGAATGATGACAACCTGCCATGGCCCTTCACAGGAGAAATCACCATCACACTGCTCAACCAACTGGCAGATAAGAACCATCACACATGCACATTTTCATTTCCACAAGACAGTAAATCAAGCAGGAGGGTAGTGGATGGTGAGTTGGCTTGTGGAGATATCGATATGGACGACCCAGATTCATTCCCCACACTCAACTTGATGCACAGTGGAATTGTCAATATCTGAAAGATGACTGCCTCTACTTTCAAATTGAAGTAACCCCTCCAAAACCAGTGGAACCCTGGCTGGCATGTACTGTTAAACATTACTGCATGGAATCACCACCACCTTAACTACACCATAAAATTAGTTAACACTTATTTAGTTTGTTGTGTATACAAAAGCCAGGAGCTAGACTGTGAGAGACAGCCTACATTCTAATAATAGAGTTCATAGTTCATGATTTAGATGGCTAAAGAATGTGTGTAGATTGTGTGCTGTTCAATGAATGTGCTCTTGAAAGTTAACATATCTAAATCTCAAGCATAATGTATGTTATACATAATATGTAATTAACCACCCTACTGATATTGTGCAACATGAATGCTGCACTAGCAGAAATTAACTGAAACCTCTCCAAATTTCATGCGAGCCTGAGGGTCTGGTCTGGGATCAAATCTACCTTCTACTTAGCCCCACTGGGATTTTATTACCTCGGCATAAGTAACCTCCATGTGCAGTGCTGAGGATGTTAGTCAAGCCACTAGTTCTAACTTACTTAGCTACTTTACAAAACGACTGCAAAGGAGCCCGGGAACAAAAGGTCAAGGGTTGCAATCATTTTACGCGCGCGCGTTAAGCGTTACACGTGGCATACCGATTTGCAATGTGCGCAGTGATTTTAATATAGCTGCAACGCCAAGTGAATGTAACAGATGGCTTCCAATGCTCCCAACACTGGCGGGTATGACTGCAAGTTTGTAGATACACCACCAGACAAACTGAAGTGCCAGATCTGCCTTCTTGTCGCCGGTGCCCCGCACCAAGTAATGTGCTGCGGAAGGGTCTACTGCAAAGCCTGCCTGGATGAACACAAGAAACACTCCAGGACTTGCCCAAACTGCAAGAAAAGAGGACAGAATTTCCCCGACATTAGAGGTGAGTGGACTTTATAAATAAGAACTGTGTGCTGACTTAATTCTTGAATGACGTGGCTATGCATATGTGAGTTCGCTTTTACCATACATAGTAAATGCAAGATATTTAACACTGTAGCCTACCACTGAGTAGATCATAAGGCAGATTGTGTGAGTTCGTTGTTCCAGTTTTTGGCCGGTTTAGTTTGAAATGTCCCAATTTCAATGGAGCCTGGCTTCCTTGTAGCTATACAGGCTTGTAGGCGTGACTTGCATCTGCTTTATAAGATTGTACAATGTACGCGGAATTCTATTTGTTATTATAACCTTGTTTTGTAGGCATGTACATGTAGTGTCCAATGTCTTTTCTGGTCCATATTTCCTGATATTTCAATTTCCACTGAATTTCTTCCCTCATAGGTGAGCAGGAAATCAAATCACTTAAGGTGATGTGTAGCAACTGTGACAATGGTTGTGACTGGGTGGGGGAGCTACGATTCCTTGATGATCATCTTAAAACATGTGGGTACACCCTCCTTCACTGCACCAATGAGTGCATGGAGAATGACAATGAAGTGAGGATCTTACGCCGTAACCTTGACCAACATCTCAAGAAGTGTCCAAATCGCCAGTATCAGTGCTGTCACTGCAAAGACACTGGAAGATACTGTGATATAACCACCACTCATCTTGACACATGTCCAAAGCTCAAAGTCTCCTGTCCCAATAGTGGATGCAAGATGTCAGTGTTTCGCTGCAATCTTTCCAGCCACCGATCAAAGTGTCGATATGAGACAGTGCCATGCAAGTATGCGGGAATTGGCTGTAACAAAAAGCTACCTCACAAAGACATAAAACAGCATGAAAAGGATGATGCATTCCACTTCCCCCTTGCAATAGAGACTGTCACTGAACAACAGAAGGAGATGGATGGTATCAGGAATACTCTTGCTCTGAAGGAGAAAGAGGACAACATCATGGCTGGCCCTTGTGTATTTAAAATGACGGATTTCAACCAGCACGTATTATCTGAACAAGAATGGTACAGTCCTCCATTCTACACCCACCCTGGAGGTTACAAGATGTGCATCCAAGTGTATGCCAGTGGGCGAGGTGACACTGCAGACACTCATGTCTCAGTTTATGCCTACCTGATGCGAGGAAAGAACGATGACAACCTGCCATGGCCCTTTGTAGGAGAGGTCACCATCACAATGCTCAATCAACTGGAAGATGAGAACCACTACAAGCGTACAACCTTATTTCAACCCGAAAACTATACAAGTAGAAGGGTGGTGGATGGTGAGAGGGCCCTGAATGGGTATGGATTTCCCAGATTCATTCTCCACGATCATCTTCATTATAATCCAGCAATAAGCTGCCAGTACCTGAAAGATGATTGTCTCTGTTTTCAAGTTAAGTCTGAACCAGAGAAACCATGGCTGACATGCACGATTTAAGTCATCACGATAACTATAGACTGCAAACTCACTAGTCCTGATACCAGTGGTTATATATCTAACTGTTGCATTACTTACACTATGGTCACACATCAGCTAGGGCTAAGGCCACTAGCTACTCAGACAATGATTCTGTGTTCTACAAACTTACAATTTCTTTTCCAATGAAGATCTTCCACTACTTGATTTTGTACTAGTTAACCTATAGCTAGCTCTTCTCGGTATCAAAACCGCGACTGCAGATTAATTTTCATCAAACACTTGCTTCAATATCCTGATGCATCTGTTGAGACAGTAACTTCAACCATTTTCAAAATTAGTATATGAGTGAGTGTCTGCTGCCCACAGAATAGTAAGTTTAACTGCCATCAGTGAATGTGTTGCCAAGAGACAAACCTGTTTTACAATGATGTGTGTTAGCTATTGTGCGGCCATGAGCTTGGGTACCAGTATCAAGCCAGGCCTCCCCCGTTTTTGTTCTTCGGTTTGCATTGGGCCTGGGAACGAGGCTTTCCCTCAGTGCATTCCCAATCCCATTTTGGTCTAGTCCCATTTCGTCTAACAAAATGTGAAAAGGTCCCATTTGGTCTAACCTTTGTACATGTAACACTTGATCACACTTGCATTAACAAATATGAACACTTGATCACACTTGCAATAATAAATATGAACACTTGATCACACTTGCAATAATAAATATGAACAGTGCAGTAAAAATAAATAAGTAGTATATGATGAGTAGATATGAGTGCAGTGAGATAACGTAAATTAAGAGAAGTTTACACTGGTGTGATTTCTTCCCTGGCTCTTTTTCTCATGTCGCTCTGAATCGCCTTCACCTGGGTGTCTACTACATACTCCATTGTCCATCCTCCTATTGAGGGTGAATCAGCTTCCATTGAAAATCGGAGCTGATTTTCCTTTGGTTGTTGTTATGAACTCCATGGTTGATTGCAATGAGATGAACATAGCAGCTAACCTTTCCTTTGGTTGTTGTTATACAATCTTGGACCTGTCAAAACCTGTCAATTAACCAGAACTTTAACCTACAACATCCTGTATGGTAACTGCATGGTGTAAATTGATCAATGCTTTAGACCAAATGGGACCTTTTCACATTTTGTTAGACGAAATGGGATTAGACAAAGTGGGAAGACCCCTTTCCCTCACTAGCTATAATACCACACAGCTTACCAGTAAGCTTACCCTCCTCCCTTAACGTCACAATGAAGTTAGCATGATTTGTACTGAGATGCCCCTTATAACAAAGGTAGTTGCAGATTTGAAGTTAGCACTACGCTCAAAATAGTAGAGTTTCATAACTTTCAATGTGCTCTGCAAATGCCCATTTCAAGCCTCCACTGCTGAAAGGGTGCTGCATATATATACGTGCTTTTACCCAGCTCGCTGTTGGCAACAAACGTACCTCGGTACTAACCATGCAGAGTTAGTTAGCCTAAAGATCCAGCCTGAGAATCGAACAGTGTCTATGGATAAATGCCATCTATCCTCTGCTCCAATGCCAGAGCTCCAGTGGCTCAGTTGGTAAGAGCATCTGACCGGAATTCAGAGGACCCAGCTGCAGGTTCGAATCCTGGCTGAATCTCAATGTCTTTTTTCGCCATATATCCTATACGTATTTGCCCAGTCACCCTCACTTTTTGTGTGAGAGACTAGGCAGCCTGGCCTGGAAATTTCTTTCCTGCAGGAATGCATAACTATCATTCACATGTGAGTGTTTCCCGAAACAGCCGCAATCAGGCTAGAACAGCATAACAGTTTACGGGTCACCACCGCTGCAATGCATAACGGTTGCACGTGACATAATTTGCCACATGTAAGCGCATAGGTGATCGATCTACGGTTGCAATTAGTGTCAGAATATAGAGCAATGGCTTCCAATGCTCCCAACACTGGTGGTTATGACTGCAAGTTTGTGGACACACCACCAGACAAACTGGTTTGTCAGATCTGCCTTCTGGTATCTGCCACCCCACACCAAGTGACATGCTGTGGGAGGGTGTACTGCCAAGCCTGTCTGGATGAACACAAGAAACGCTCCAGGGCTTGCCCAAACTGCAGGAAAAGAGGACAAAACTTTCCAGACATTAGAGGTGAGTGGACACTGGACTTCAGTAATATAGGGACCTGACTAGCCTCGTGCCCAGACCCCTTTCGGTAAAATCAAGAAGGGGTCTGGCAACACGGCCATACAATGCCTTGTCCCGCGCGGACTGTAGAGTGCACGCCAATCAGATTGCAGAGTTCACGTTAAGGCCACTCCAAGGGGACGGCATAAGTTCACACCGTTTGAAACGGTTACGTCATAATTGAATGTGTGCCACACCCTCTGTAGCTGTGTACTTAGACATAATGGCCGTGATGACAGATAAAACAGAACGACTCCAGCAAGACTCCAGATTGAAAGAGATTCCATCCGTCAGGTGATTGTGATTGTTAACAACAAAGAACTTCAACCTGTCTGACTAGGCTTGAAGGCACTGCCACTGAAGTGAACAAAAAAATCAGTATATACACTGTGGTAACCACGTTGAGTCAAAACAACCTTTCCTTTTTTACAGTGAATAATGTGAATCAGTTGCCACCGTTCTGTTGTCTCCAGTAGAAGTATTAACTGCCAGTAACAATGATAGGGTGCACTTGTACAGTTCAGCATCCTGGTATTAAAATCACAAGGAAAAGGGTTGTGAAGCAATCAGAACTTCATGAAGAACTAGCTTATGCTGTTGACTGTCTGACAGTAGAAATGGCCCGAAGACTATGAGTCAGGACAGATGCCAATAAGACCACAGCTTCAAGCACGAACTATGATGCCATATCCCATCAACCTATGACATCATGGACAATTATAAAGGACTAATGTATAGTAGCTATCATGGTGGACACCACATAGTGGAGAAACTGATTCACTGGAGGTGGTAGCTACTGGACGTAAAATATAAGTATACACCATTTCTAACCTCCTATATGACTAAGAGCCTGGGCACCAGGCTCAAACTCATCTGTGATGGACCTGAGTTAAAGACCTTATGTCATTATTACTTTCATATCAATGTGATCATACAAAAATGTTTTGATATACTATTACAATAGTCTAGATGCACATGATTGTGAATGATGTACAACTGTATATGCTACTCTAGTTCAAGTAGCCTCGGATCTTCCCATTTTGATCACTTCTTGTGTCATACCGTAAATGCTGGAATGGAGAATGTCTGGGAATGAGTATGAACAAGGCTATGGTTGACAGTTGTTTAAATTGTCAGGTCACACACACATTTTAGTTGCATCCATCCTTGTGAAAAATGAGCAATCCCTCATTGAGTCACCTCTCTTCTGTAAAATCAATTATCGGACTGAATGTATCAGTGATTTCTTACAAGGTCCGGTAACTAGCAATATTTTCAGTTGGCCAAGAACTTGCTCTTTCTGGCAGTGACTTCTAGTGGAGACAACAGAATGGTGGCTAATGATTCTTATTCTGATTTCTTGTTCACTTCAGTGCTTTCATGCCTAGCCAGACAGGTTGAAGTTATTTGTTGTTAACAATCACCTGACGGATGAAGTCTCTTTCAACCAGGAGTCTCGCTGGCGTCGTTTTGAACTCTGCTGTCATCATGGCCATTCGTCTAAGTACACAGAGGGTGTGGCACACATTCAATTATGACATAACCGTTTCAAACAGTGTGAACTTATGCCATCCCCCACTCCAAGTTGTAGTCCGGTTTCTGGTCAGGGTGATCCCCCAGTCAAGAGGCGGGCGGGCGGGTTACTTCATTAATGTCATTATGGCACTTAGTGACATTACCACAAGAATTCAGGTTGTAGGCACACGTGGTTAAGTACACATACACATTCGGGGCCGTGCGTTCTGCTCCTTCCGTAGACTTGCGTACAACAGAACTTTGACCGAGACTGAAAGAGCCCAAAAATAAGTACATTGTGACAAATGAAAGTTTCACAATTGCTTGAGGGACAAAAGGAGCACTAGATACAACTCACCTGTAACAGTTTCGAAGGCACGACGTGATCTGTGCACACAACATGCTTAGTTTACTCTTCTGCGCATGCGCACTACCAATAATGGACAAAATTCGAAATCTGATGCGGGTGGAGGACCAGAAACCGGACTACAACTTGGAGTGGCCTAATCGCTACATGATCAAATCTGTGCACAAGTTGGCGTTGTGCCGTTTGACAAATCTCTGAGGTTGCTAAGAGAAAGAATGGGGTCTAAAAAGTTGTTGCTGAAGCGAAGAGAGGTAGCGGAACCTTTCGATTCTGGGAGAGATACATTCGTCAGTCTTCCAACCAGCTACAGTAAGAATTTTTGCCACAGTTGCCTTTCCACAGCATAGATATTGTTGAGAAGAGTTTCTCTGAGCTGCAGATATGGCTTGAACAGCAAGAAATACGTTCTACGCATTAACTGTGGGCGATCAGACCGTTCTGTTCCTATAATAGCGAGTATAAATTGTTCGGACAATAACACCCATAGCTCTAGCGCTTTCGGCTTCATGATCTCTTGCCAGGCAGCAGTGTATACATTGCTTGCTGATGTATTGTGGCAGCAGTCTTTGCTCATAGGCGAGGCTAGTGCCTCACCACCACACGGTCACAAAAGAATTAGTATTTACTGAACGATCCAATCACACAAGTCATGCAACTGTGCACACCTTCAATTTTGACAGCGTATGCAAACATTAGCACGTGGTTGCATGACTGACTGAATTCCTCTGGGACAAGGCATTGTATGGCCGTGTTACCAGACCCCTTCTCGATTTTTCCAAAAGGGGTCTGGGCATGAGACTAAGGGACTACATGTAAACTTCCCACTAAATTTCTCCTCCCATAGGCAAGCAGGAAATCAAGTCACTTAAGGTCATGTGTAGCAACAGTGAGAATGGGTGTGGCTGGGTAGGGGAGTTGCAATCCCTGGACAACCATCTCACAACATGTGGATACGCCCTCCTTCGCTGCCCAAACAAGTGTTCAAAGGAAGCAAGAATATTATGTCGTGACCTAGACAGTCATCTCAAGAACAAGTGTCCAAATCGCCAATACCAGTGCCCTTACTGCAAGGCCATTGGGAGACACTGTGATATACTGACTACTACCCATCTTGATGTGTGCCCAAAGGTAAAGATCTGCTGTCCCAATAGGGAGTGCAAAGTCGTAGTGGCTCGCTGTGACCTTGCAGACCACCGATCAAAGTGTCGGTATGAGAAGATACCATGCAAATATGCAGAAATTGGCTGTAAGGAAAAGCTACCTTACAGGGACATGCATAGGCATGAAAAGGATGATGCATTCCATCTCCACCTTGCGATAGAGACTGTCAATAAACAACAGAAGGAGATGAAGGTAATGGCTGACAATGTTGTAGCTGGTCGAGCTGGTCCATGTGTGTTCAGAATGCCAGAGTACCACCAACACAAATCCTCCAAACAAGAATGGTACAGTCCTCCATTCTATACCCACCCATGGGGCTACAAGATATGTATCAGGGTTGATGCCAATGGGTGGAGTGGTGGTAGAGGCACACATGTCTCAGTGGGTGCCTACCTGATGCACGGGAGGAATGATGACAACCTGCCATGGCCCTTCACAGGAGATGTCACCATCACACTACTCAACCAGTTGGAAGATGAGAACCACCACACCAGCACAATTTCATTTCCACCTGACAATGCTGCAAGCAGGAGGGTAGTGGGTGGTGACCGAAGAGGTCCATTAGGACGTAGCAGATTTATCTCACATGATCAACTTGGTTATAATGCAACAAAGAATTGCCAGTACCTGAAGGATGACTGCCTCTTTCTTCAAATTGAGGCGGAAACCATCGAACCCATGAAACCCTGGCTGACATGCACTTTTTGAATCATTACTCAAAGACCGAACTACAAGAAACTGTGTGAACTCACTGGTGTGTATTTATAGCTGTTGTGTTGTGATACTACTGATAGCTGCAGATTCAGTATAATTATACTGATGAGGCATCCAGTGACATTTCTGTGCTACTGAGAAAGTAACTACAGTGCATATGAAAAATTAGGGGGAGTGCAGATCTTTATGCCAACTTTTAACCCTCGGCGCGCATGCGGAAGGGTTACAGTAGTTGTCCTGTGTGTCTGTGTGTGTGTCTGTGTGTGTGTCTGTGTGTCCGTTTTCTCTATTCTGCCTTCTCGCGCTTTTAGGCGTTCAACGAGAGGTATCAGCGGCTACAGCGTGGAAAATGCAGTAAAATTAAAAAACTGTTTTCTCTAAAACTGCTTGGTTCAAAAGTTAGAAGCGTTAACTTATAAACTTACGGCGACTAAGTCAGCCATTTTCTTCACGTGCAATGTTTCCGTATACCTCTCCGTAACACGTATGTAGCGGTAATGTGAGATCACGTGACTTGGAGCACGCGGTATAGCATCTGGCAACCAAACACATCTGGCAAGCATGACAGCTTCTATTGTTCACGAGACAGTGATCGATTCTAGTCAACACACAAGTACAATCACATGCACTGCTGCGCCGAGGGTTTGGCACTTCAGTGTCTTTCATACTTACACTGCAGCTGCATGTATATAGAATGTTGGAATGGATGTTGAATGAATAGACCAGACATGCATGTTTCTGAGTGCTGCAGACCAATTGCTGACATCTGCAGTGAACCATGTATCGCTGCATATTATCTGAGTAGCTAATTTGCAGCCACTGTGAAACACGCTTTGTGCACTTTGACAACACGTACTCTTGTGTCTACTAAAGATTCTTCTCTGATCCTAAAAGGTGGGAATCCAAGTCCCACTCATGCAGGATTATAGTACACTCAACAGTAACATTGAAGTCATCAACGATATACCTGATGAAGACCCAACTGGTTCTATTCTTCACATTGCCAGCTCTTTCTATACTAAGCATTGGTAATGTCCACCATTGTGGGAGGAGGACATGGAAGATACTAAGCGACTTGCTTTAGAAATTGTATGCTGGGCAGCGTAATTACCCCTGGAGAGAAATACATTTTTGCATAACACAGAATGCCACAATGAACCTTTAAGCCTTACAGTATGTCAAAAAAAACAACCAGTATTGTATATAGAAGGGCTTTCTACTCAGGTTGAGCCACTAACCTCCAACAGTTAGCTGTACATAACCCAACTTTCAGCAACCACCTGCTGTGCAAAGGATCAAAACCTTACCACCCACAATTACTGTAACAAACTGTAATACTGATCCAATCAAAGCCATTATAGGGCATGAATGTACACATGAATTAGTTCACAATCTCTCAATTATGATCGCAGAAGCCCCACCCCCTCCATTGCAGATGCCTGCCATTCCCTTCTCCCCACGGTCCAGGTTGTGTACCAGGTGGCCAACAATACGAGCCCCTGACATACCAATTGGGTGGCCCAGAGAAACTGCACCTGAGGAGAAGGGAGAGAAGGGAAAAACTATCAGATGTTTGTTGTATAGCGCATAGCAAAAAAATATGAGCTCTAACAATCATGCGACAGTCACCATGTGAAAAAGAACACAAAGTCATGCAGCGGCTGCTCAGTCACTACTGCATTTATTTTCAAAAGATTTTCCCACCCTTGTACCCAACCCCTCCAGATCAACCCAAGCTGGACCAATACCTGGAGGCTTCACCCTTAGTAATATGCCCCCAAGCTTCGGCCAATAGACTTATTATCGGGTGTAACCTAATTACTGTGCATGTGTAACTGCTCCCGCTAATGTGCGGTACTAGCCTCTGGTAGGTGCAGCTCACCCCCAACAGAGAGGCATGGTGTACACTGTCTGGGGTGGTTGCTGGAAACAACAGTGTGCGCTGACTGCGCTGGCAGGATGACACCTGTAGTATGCATGTGCAAATCCCGCCCAGTATTAAGTATATAACTGCACAATGCGCTAACAGGACTCGTCTGTTAACGATCATTAAACAGTAAAAACTCTCAGTCTGGCAATGGCCTCGTTTCCCAGCCATGAAAGCTGAAGGCGTGAGTGTACTGCAAGGTAAAAGCCTGGGAATGATTCTGCACTGGTAACTAAAACACAGGTAGTGAAATGATGCACACACACATACACATACACACACACCTCCGTGCACATTCACAAGGCTGGGATCAATGTCCATCAACTTGATGTTAGCCAACACGACAACAGAGAAAGCTTCGTTGATCTCCCAGAGAGCAATGTCCTCCTTCCTCAACCCACATTGCTCCAGGACCTTGCTCATGGCAGCCACTGGAGCAGTGGGGAAGTCAATGGGAGCTAGTGCTGCATCACCAAACCCTGGAGAGGGGGTGAGGGGTGAGGGGTGAGGGGAGTAATACCACGATCATCACTATCACCACCAAACCCTAGAAGGGGGTGGGGGAGCAATACCACAATCAACGTGTGCACAAGAGAACACACATACGCCATACGCATGGCATTGTGCCAGCTGCATAATTTAGCATAGAACTGCTTGCTGCTGATTGCTTCCAGATCACACTGTCACTGTTCATAATGTGCTTAGTAACCTCCCTTGCATACCATCTGGTAATGTATTCAGGTTGATCAAGTGGGAGACATGAAGCGGCCCAGACCACTACTCGCATTCACTTGAACTACACAATACCTAACTGAATTAGTGGTCATGACTTTGTGTATTCAGGTTGATCAAGTGGGAGACATGAAGCGGCCCAGACCACTACTCGCATTCTCCAGTTTTTCACACTCCCTTAACCAATCTGTAGTGATGCATATTCAGTTGTTCAGTGTAATCACATTTATATTACACTAGTGAGATAATTCATCATGGGGCGAGCCTGAGCAAGCAGCAAACTGCTGATTTACTACTTTGTCATGGCACACAGTACCGTAAGCGACTGTACCGTAAGGCAAACACGCTCTTTGACCCTACCAACTCAAGCTTACAACAGGAGCCATGGTAAGACTGGTCTGGTTCCCAGAATACATGGATTGGGATTGGGAACGTAGAAACGTACCCTTTGGGAAATACGAGGGCAAACACGGACGTTCGCGAAGCAATGTGTATCAGCCCTAGTTTAGGTACTACACCGGTTTTCAAGTCCGTTGTCGGGATGAGACTGAATGAAACTACACATGCGCAGTCTGACTGACCCGGCTTAGCTTACTTGCACAACATTACTTTGTCGTCTGGAATGTGGAAAAGAATGATTGGACATTGGTATGTGTATTAAACCCCACAGATTTGTGCAGGCATCGGCAGTCTTCATAAATTCGAAACTTTGTCCCAAAGGTCAAAGGTGGAGGACTGTTCACCTTTGACCTTTCAAACAAGATTCAAATTTACGGTGACTGTTGATGCCTGCACATATCTGTGGGGTTTAATACCGACGACGATATCCAATCCATCTTCTCTACACCCGGGATGGCAAAGGAACCTTGCCCAAGTAAGCTAAGCCTGGTCAATCGGACTGCGCATGCGTAGTTTAATTTGGTCTTATTCTGACAACGGACGGGGCCGTCCCTATTTCCCGGAACGGAACGGATCGGAACGGACCGGAACTCTACCCTAAAACACGGAACGGACCAAGCGTCAAAAATGCATGCGCAAGACATTTCACCGCTACTTCTACGTGAGTAGCGAATGTCTCAACTTGTCCACTGGCTGCTGCCATTAATATACTCATAATACTGTGTATGATGAGACGATCTATATATCAAAGTACAAAGTGGCACATTCACAGTATCTTGTCCGAACCTGCAGTATAAAGTATAGGATAAAAGTATACATTTAAGTGTCCATTTTAAATTGGATTGCAGTCAAGCGTGCACAAGTTTGCAATAATGTGTATGTACAAAAAGTATGCTGCAACTATCTTGTTCAATAAATGCAGCTGCATGCATGGTACTGACTTTCCCTAATTGCAACGTCTGCATGCATGTTCTCCACAAATACCTCTCTGCCCAAAATGTAAGAAAAGAACCGCATGATGGTGAAGTGTTCAATGTTGTTTATTATTGCAGGACTTCATCCATATAGTAAATTTAATGTCCCTGGAGGAGCAGTTGTAGCTGTACATGTGCTGATGCTTACGGCCATCATATATAGTTGAAGTAAGGTGAAGTGCATGGAGTAACTTGGGACATGCCTAACTTGGAAAGTGGCACTTTCTTCAGCTCCACCACAACAAAGACTGCTATACTCGGACAAGCTTGCTCTATCATACATGCAGACAGATCTATAGACTTTTGACAAATGCACAGGCTCAGCAAACTAAATTAGCATAAATTTTGGTAGGTCTTCTAAGCTTACTCTGGAAATTTGGTGTTGTCACATGAAAAGCAAAGTTAAGTACACAGTATTGTGTACTAGTGTTCGCATGCAAATCTATTACACAAAAAAGTTGCAAACAGAACATGCCTCAAAAGCATGTACAGTGAGAAACTAGAGGCAGATGAACAACAAAGCATCTTGTTTGTATGTGCATAATTTCTAGGCAGTATATGTCATTTGCTACATATCCGGGAAAAAAATCCAAATTCAAGCAGATTTGACTATAGCTTTTGTTGAGATGCCATACGTATGCAACCTACTAGCTGAATCGCTATAATTATACGTGCATATCCTTTTATATGTCTCACCATGCACACTGTATATAATGCCAGCTGCCACTGGACAAGCTCAAACCTTCGCTAGATAACTAAGCTTATGTTGAGGTAGCGGTGAGATGTCTTGCGCATGCGTCGGATCTCTTGGTCCGTTCCGTGTTTTAGGGTTGCGTTCCGGTCCGTTCCGTTCCGGAAAATAGGGACGGGCAACGGACGGTAGGCTCCCGCACATTATGCTATTCCTTTATTCCTGATAATTTTACCAATTATGCTCAGTTATATTCCCCATTATGCCCAATGTGTACACAGCTTTTACGTGACAGTTCTGATCGCGTAGGGGCCTTGAGTCGGTCCAGCAATGATATGTGGACTCCGTCTCCTTGGGCATACTTACGAGCTCTGATATGAGCTTTTGCAAGAGTCAGACGTTGCGATCCTCGTGCTAGTAGTACCTAGCGTGAGCGGTATATACGTATACTACAGTTACTTTACACGTGGCATTCGGTTCAAAGGTTACAAAATTACGTAAGCGCGCGTTGCGCTTACCTATTATGCTCGAAATTGTGCTTATGCTAATAGCTGCCTATTGTGCTTTAAATTATGCCAGCATAATGTGCGCATGTCTAACGGATGGTGTAGTAAGTGGTCCGTCCATATATAGCCGCCGTGTACACACACGCATGCGCAATGCAGCAACGCTAGTGTGGGGCTCGCTCAGGCTCGCCCCAATTTACTGTGACTAAACCAAACCGGTTGGGCTCGGCAATAGCCTATAGAGGCAGCATTCGAGACAGACACTGAGTCGTATTGAGTTTCATCAAGGTGAGTCTACTGTCTGTGTGCAATTTTCCTAAATTTGCATGCTACAAAACTGCACACAGTACATGATCCCTCTTCTTCTCCAGCAGATGGCTTCCAATACTCACACATTTGGCGGATATGACTGCAAGTTTGTGGAGACACCACCAGACAAGCTGGTCTGTCAGATATGCCAGGCTGTGGCCCACACTCCACACCAAGTGACATGCTGTGGGAGGGTCTACTGCAAAGCCTGCCTGGATGAACACAAGAAACGCTCCAACACTTGCCCAAACTGCAGGCAGATGGGACAAAGCTTCCCTGACATCAGAGGTGAGTAAATTTCAGACATCAGTCGCATGGGGAGTCTACTCTGCAATTACCCTGCAATGACTTTACCTCCCTACTCTATTGTGGTTCTGCATACCCTGCAAGGATTCCTATTAGTGATCTACTCTGCCATTTACTCTTCCTTAGTTTTGCCATGGAATTAAGATGTCCAGAGAGTGCTCTTCTGCAATCTTTTCCACCAAGCTATATACTATATAGACAAAGTACATATTAGCACCTGCAGTATACTGGTAAATAAAGCAGAGCTCAACTGCAAAAACAAAATGTATGTGCACAATACCTTGCACTTAGGTAGGGCACAGAAGTGCTATGCCAATATCAGCAGGAGCAAAAAATCTTTAATTTGGGTAGGCACATGTATTACAGTTGCTATGAGAGACTTGAGCTGTCTGAAATATAACCATCCTAGGCATGCCAATAGATAAGTATGGAGTACAGAACATCTACCAAAAATGCCCAACATCTCCAAATTACATGCACTAAAAGCACAAAACTGCACAAAAGGGTGCAATAAGGCATGCACCAAAAACCTACCTAAAACCTGGAAATCTCCCTAACACCTGTAATTACCTGTTAAACTCCACACACAAAACATGCACCTAGAACTGGACCTAAACCTGGAAATCTCCCTAACACCTGTAATTACCTGTTAAACTCCACACACAAAACCAGCTACCCCAAAAAACTGCAAACTGCACAGTGAAACCATCTCGATGCTCAGAAAGTGGGTGTTGGAGCTCAAGCACCTGTAATACCATTTTTCAGTGTTCTTGCACCCTCTTGCAAGAGTGACACATTTGAACCAATCAGAAAGCAGAATTTTATTTGATTGGCTCAAACGGTGGTTGCTGCTCTTGTAACCAACTGAATGTTCTAAAACCACAGTAGTTACTTCACTAACACTTGCCATGCTCTGTGTGGTCAGTCGGTAAAGCCATCCAATGTTACAAAGTGTGTGAAACAACTTGTTTTGGTTGAACACTGCCTATGCACCCACTAAAATATCATGGCGTACGGTAGTACGCCATATGTAGGGATGACCCCGAAAAAAATGGCCGCCACATTAAAAGTGCACAAATAACACGCTCGAAATGTCTTCGTTAGATTAGTCAAAGGCCTGTATGAGCCATATCAGGCATTATCGAGTGTTTTCATGAGCAAAAAGACTGTTAAGTTTGCTGGAAAGAATCGCTAAGCACCAGACCGGCAAGTCGCCAAAACGGACAAATCGTCTATCTTCTGACTTCTTCTTCTTCTTCCTCTCACCGCGATAGCACGATAACGGCTGGAGCTTTTACAACGATTCAAACGCAAAACAACAGGATAAATCACTAGGTATTGCACCTGCCACTTATCGGTCTAAAATAAAGAACTCAAACTTGTCGGCGATTCTCAGGTAATCTCACACTTACGCTAGCTGCTACACGCCATTTTGCTCGAATTAAATATGACTCATAATTACGTCACCAGGGTTCAACTGAGCACGTGGTTCAGTACTTCGTAGATCGAGAAGGTGAGAATTGTGATTGAGCGTTGCAGTTTGCAAATCTGATTTCGTGGATCAGTTGACGTGGTTGTGCTGCACTTTACATCGAACGCAATATGCGTAATGTCCGAAAGAAACGAGCGCAGGACAAGCAGAACTACCTGCGAAACTAAGGGGAAAAAAAGGCAAGCGTCCCGTAATAATTACTGGAAGGACCCGGAGAAACATAGGGCATCTTCCCGGGCGTCCTCCCATGCCTGTTATTGGAAGGACCCTGAGACGAAAAGGGCGTCCTCCCATGCCTGTTATTGGAAGGACCCTGAGACCAAAAGGGCGTCCTCCCATACCCGTTATTGGGAGGACCCTGAGACCAAAAGGGCATCTTCCAGGGCATCCTCCCATACCCGTTATTGGGAGGACCCTGAGAAAGGAAGGGCAGCTTCCCGCGTATCCTCCCATACCCGCTATTGGGAGGACCCTGAGAAAGGAAGGGCAGCTTCCTGCGTATCCTCCCATAGTAGTTATTGGAGGAACCCTGACAAAAAAAGGGCAGCAGCTCGTATGACTAATTTGAAGGCTGCAAAAGCCAAGCTCAAGTGGTATAGACGGTACTATGCCAGCTAGTGTTTTAACCATCAAGTACTTCATATGACTTAGAACACTAGCCACTGATATTCAATTTCAAGTTTTATTGTCAACTTTCACATTTCAAATTTGCTTGTTATAGTCATTTACATGCATATAGTACACATACAATGTTTACTGCGAGTTGATGGTAGCACTTTGGCTGGTGTCTTCTTAACATCCTCCTTTTGTGTTGTGCCTGAGTCTTCATATTCCTCCAACGAAGCAAGTGGCAGCCTATTGGTAGCTTGGTATACTCAAACTCTAGTAGCACCGAGTCAACAGTGCATGGCTTCATTCCAAACTTCTGCACTATAGAGGTGGCCACAGAACTGGCGGTTGTTCAGCTCCACAGACCCCTATGCGTTCGTTTCAAACCGATTTAGACTATAGCTACTCACCATCAAACAGTTCTGTAATGGGGTCTTACGACTCAATACTCTGGTGACAGTCTATGGAGAGTTTTTCGGTGAACCCATTAGTAGTCCACGTGAAATGAGCACAGGATTTATAAGCTTGCATGCAAAGCCTTATTAAACTCATCTGCTTTTCACTTGGTTTGTATGAGGCTTTGCTTGGACTGTACTTCTAAACCCCCCGAAGTTTGATGTTTGGATTGACGATTTCACTTCAAAGCGTTTGAATTTATGACAATTCTTAGCTCTTTCTACTATCATACTGTACACACCATGCATCTTCCCCTCGGCCTACCCTCCCATGTCACTTCTCTCTTACCATTCCTAAAGAGCAATACAAAAAAAAAAGAGCAGGAACAAGTCACAAAAAAGTTTTCTGAATGAAAACAAGTGCATGTAGGGATGGAACCCTCAAAAACCAACCAAACTAGATGGGAATGACACCACAACAATTTCACACCATCCCTACATCTTGTGCCATTTTGCCAACTATGCACACCAGTAAACTCTCTAGTCTATTCACACCCACTAAATGAATACTAGCTGTAGTTAACGCTGCTCACTCCACAGCCTTTTACATAAAGACAATCCATATCTGCCATGTTCAGCAGCAATAAAATTTCACAACATCACTTACTCCAACAGACCCAGCTCATGCACTTGACAGTTTCTGCATTCAAGACTAGTCTCACAAGCCAGACCCTTTCCGTTCCACAGTGCAGATCGCTTTCAGTATTGGCACGCAGAGGAAGGCACTAAGAATTGTCATAAATGCTTTGAAGTGAAATTGTAAATCCAAACATCAAACTTCTTCCCTCTGTGTGCCGCATACTGAACGCGATTGGTGCTGCGCAGAAAGGGTCTGGCTTGCAAGACTAATTCAAGACAGACCATACCTGCCATCCTCAGCATAGCAACTACATCACAGCCACCCACAACATAACTCACCCCCCATGCACATCAACATGCACTCCACACCCAGCACTACCCATCCCACTGCCTTCAACAACCCTCCTATGAACACAACTAACAAACACAAAGTATAGTTGGCAAAATGGCACAAGATGTAGGGATGGTGTGAAATTGTTGTGGTGTCATTCCCATCTAGTTTGGTTGGTTTTTGAGGGTTCCATCCCTACATGCACTTGTTTTCATTCAGAAAACTTTTTTGTGACTTTATACACATAAACAATAGGTAAATCATGAATATTATTAACTCTTTCATAACAAAGAAATCTTGCCGCCATCCAAAGTTGAGTGAGTGTGAAACAATTGATAACGTGCTTACTCACTCACTATACACCTAAACAATAGTGAATTATGAATACTATTAACTCTTGCAATGAGCTGCTCAGTTGGTGTGAAACAAACACGTGCTACTCACTCATAGTAGTACATAAACAGTACTCACACATAAAACAATAGGTAAATCATGAATATTATTAACTCTTTCATAACAAAGAAATCTTGCCGCCATCCAAAGTTGAGTGAGTGTGAAACAATTGATATGCGCTTACTCACTAAACAATAGTGAATTATGAATACTATTAACTCTTTTGCAATGAAATATCTTGCTGCTCAGTTGGTGTGAAACAAGCACGTGCTACTCACTCACAGTTAGTACATAAACAGTACTCACACATAAAACAATAGGTAAATCATGAATATTATTAACTCTTTCATAACAAAGAAATCTTGCCGCCATCCAAAGTTGAGTGAGTGTGAAACAATTGATACGCGCTTACTCACTAAACAATAGTGAATTATGAATACTATTAACTCTTGCAATGAGCTGCTCAGTTGGTGTGAAACAAGCACGTGCTACTCACTCACAGTTAGTACATAAACAGTAGTAATCAACTGAACATGTGCATGCTTCAGTGAAAACAAGCCTCATGCATTGACTAGGCTTGGGAGACTGGGAGATAATGGAGACAACTATCTTGTAAGTGAAGTCACATGGCTGGCCTTATCCACATTTTTACAGCAGAGTGTTCAGAGACGATTGTGCAGTCGTATGACTGAGTCTACTCACACACACACACACAGACACACACCCCCAAAAGGAACTACAGTCCATAGCAGCTCTACTGTATTGGGGTCTCTTTGTCACAGAGTGACTAGAAGTAACGTTCCACTGCTCACTGCCAGTGAAAGCTATGTAGTGGTTTTAAATGCTGAAAACTGCAAGACAATGACCATGCTTTGTTTGGTCATGTGTTCATAATAACAAATCAGTAGTAACAGCATGAATAATATCAACTCTCATAACAAAAACACTTTGACTGGCCATATATGTGCTGGACAGTAATCTACCTGCTTTCTCCATGCACAGGTGAACGGGAGATCAGGGCACTTAAAGTCAAATGCAACAACAACAGAAATGGGTGTGGCTGGGTGGGAGAGTTGCGATCTCTGGACGACCACCTCAGCTTATGGTGCGGGTATACTCTCCTTCGGTGCACAAACAAGTGCATGGAGAACAAGAAAGAAGTACGAATGTTACGTCGTGAGCTAGACCATCATCTCAAGAACAAGTGTCCAAACCGTCAGTACCAATGCCCTCTCTGCAAAGCCACTGGAAGACACTGTGACATGACTACGGCTCATCTTGACACATGTCCCAAGGTCAAAGTCCCCTGTCCTAATAGTGACTGTAAGGCCTTAGTACCTCGCTGCAAACTTGCTGATCACCGATCAAAGTGTCAGTACGAGGCAGTGTCATGCAAATATGCTGAACTTGGGTGTAAGAAAAGGCCACCATACAGATCCTTACAGCGACACGAGAATGATGACACGTCCCACCTTCATCTCGTGATCGAGACTGTCCACGAACAGCAGCAGAAAATCAAGACGATGAAGGCAGAAGTAGTAATAAAGCACAACACGACACAACAGAAGATGAAAATACTGAAAGAAGAACAACGACTACTCAAAGAAAAGCAACGCGTGTTTGCAGAAGAGCAGAAAGCAATGGCGGAGGGTATCATGCGTCATGGTCCATGCGTATTTAAAATGACAGAATTCAGCCGACACAAATCTTCCAAACGAGAATGGTACAGTCCTCCATTCTACTCCCACCCTGGAGGTTACAAGATGTGTGTCAGGGTCGATGCCAACGGGAATGGTGGTGGTGGTTTGAACAGTCATGTCTCTGTGTTCTTCTACCTCATGAAAGGGAAAAACGACGACAATCTGCCATGGCCCTTCATAGGAGAAGTGATTTTAACACTGCTTAACCAGCTGGCAGACGAGAACCATCATATGATCATGCTCACATACCAACAAGACAGGAACAGTGACTCAAACAAGAGGGTAGAAGGGGACAGTGATATCGGCAGTGGATATGGTCTATATAAATTCATCCCTCATGACGAACTCGATCATGATGCCGAGCAGAACTGCCAGTATTTGATGGACGACTCTCTCTTCTTCCGAATTGAAGTACAAACATCCAAGCCAGTGAAACCTTGGCTGACTTGCACCATTTAAAGTTACCGCACATGCACAGACCTAACTAGAGTGACACATAGCCAGTGTGTTGTGTGTGCATTCAGATTCATGCATACATGTTCATACATGAACAGCATTTTGCCCCCAATGTTGATTTATATCAAAACACAATCTTCATTTCTTGAATGGTAATAGAGTGCTTCAGTATGACATAGCCATTGCACAGTGTGTGCATTGCAATCTTGTATTGTTTATGTACTTGTATCTACAGCATTTTTCCCAAATGTAATTTCTAAAAGATTGCTTCCTTCACTTCTTGACTGTTTACAATGCACAGGTGTATGGGCAATGCTAGTAATGTCCATCTTACAGCATCGCCATTCCCCTCCTCATCCTCCCATCTTTCCTCTTCTCTCCTTTACTCCTCTTCTTCACTTCACTCCCTTTCCTTCCTTCCTTCCTTCCTTCCTCCCTCCCTCCCTCCCTCCCCCCCTCCCTCCCTCCCTCCCTCCTCCCCCCTCCCTCCCTCCCTCCCTCCCTCCCTCCCTCCCCCCTCCCTCCCTCCCCCCTCCCTCCCTCCCTCCCCCCTCCCTCCCTCCCTCCCTCCCTCCCTCCCTCCCCCCCCCCTCCTCCTCCTCCTCCTCCTCCTCCTCCTCCTCCTCCTCCTCCCCCTCCTCCCCCCCTCCCTCCCTCCCTCCCTCCCTCCCTCCCTCCCTCCCTCCCTTCCCCCCTCCCCCCTCCCTTCATGTATATTGTGTACATAGCCTAAATAAGTAAGTTTATTCATCATACCGACGACTCTTGCAAGGGGCTGTACTCCAGCCTTCTCAGCTGCCGCCTCAGTCATGAGAACAAGAGCAGCTGCTGCATCATTGAGCGTACTGGCATTGGCAGCCGTCACTGTCCCTCCATCCTCCTCCTTCTTGAAAGCAGGTTTCAGAGAAGCAAACTTTTCAAAGTCAGCTCTGTCGTGTAAAATATACAGTTAGAGAGGAAAGAAGTAGGTTGGAGGGAGAGAGAGGGAGGGAGGGAGGCTCTGTCATTTGATGTAAACAGTTAAAAAAGGAGGATGAGAAGGACAGAGGAAGGAAGAGAGGGAGAGAGGAAGGAGAAGAAGTAAGGGAAGTTGGGAGGAGGGGAGGGGGGAAGGGTAGGAGTTAGTCGGAAATAAAGGGGAGAGGAAGCGAGGAAAGATATACAGCATACAAGAATATGCAATATAAAAGCTCCAGGTCTTCAGGTAAACAATGAGGCTAACAATCACCCCTCCACCCCCTCACCTCTCCACCCTCTCACCTCAGGTACTCCTCGTCCTGTTTCACTACCACGTCTGGCTTGCCTCTCCTCTGAGGCACGGAGACAGGCACGATCTCACGATCAAGAATACCACTCTCAGATGCTTGTGCTGAAGCACGGTACGACTTCTTGGCATATTCATCCTGGTCCAACCGTGATATATTATATTTCTGAGCTGTGTCTTCACCACAAATGCCCATGTGGAACTGAGTGAAAAAGGTAATTGTTAGGGTGGGCACTGATTAGAAACTGACAATTTCCTGACAATTTAATTACATGCACAGATCTTTGCTCGAATGTTCAATTCGTCTCATGCATATACCCCCTCCCTCTGTTCCTGGCCATCTTTAATATGCCGAGGTCAACAATCATGATGACTACCATGGCTTTCTGGAAAAATTACGGCAGCTTCGCTGAACATGTACTACAGGAAATCACCAAAAGCTCACTAAAAGTATGCCCAGAAGACACTTGGTACGGGGCGTTTACACGAGGGAAAAATACCTATGTAAGAACTTGGGGGTTAAAGTGTTTGCTCAAAGAGGGAGTAGTTTTAGGAACTTACAGTATACTGAAATAGCGGAGGTGGTAAAGGCCTAGGTATTGAGTTACATCAAAACTACCAATTCTTCCGACACAGTCGACCACTGTCACAAATTACGCATGCTCTAAAGACATTCTAAGGGTATGAATCATGAATACAAACAATCTACAAGAATTGAACCCCTCTACGACTGGTACCTGGTTGTAAACATCCCAGAGTCCATCTTTGATGATACCATCCTCAACGCTCTGGTGCCCATATCCCAGGCCTGCCCTCCCCTTTGGAAGGTAGTAAGGGACGTTGGACATACTCTCCATCCCCCCAGCTACCATGACCTCTGTTGAACCAACTGCAAGACTCTGAGCTGCCATCATTACTGCTTTCATGCCTAGAGTAGGAGGGAGGGAAGGAGGGTGAGAGGGAGGAAGGGGGAGGGGGAGCAGGAGGAGGAGAAGGAGGGAGAGGGAAAGAGGAAGGGAGGGAGTAGGAAGGGGGAGGAGAAGAAGGAGGGAGAGGGAAAGGGAGGAGGAGAAGGAGGAAGAGGAAAAGGGAGGAGGAGAATGATGGAAGACAAAAAGAAAGGAGGGAAAGAAGAGGAAGGGGAGGAGGGAGGGAGAAAAAGAGGAAAGAGAGGAGGAAGGGAGGAGAAAGAAGAGCTGAGAGATGACAAGATATCGTCATCAATCAATGCGCATGCACTAGTCTCATGCCATAGTGGTGAGTCACTTATTCATCCATCCATCTAAGGGTGCCACTCACCTGATGCACAGACCTTGTTGACTGTTGTGCACGGTGTGGAGATGGGGAGGCCAGCCCCGAGGGTAGCTTGCCTCGCTGGAGCCTGACCCTGCCCTGCCTGAAGCACATTGCCCATGTAGACCTCTTGCACCTGTGTGTGTGCATTCAGCATGGCTTATGTGGTAGATGTATTGTGTATAGCTATGGTACATCTTGCGTTATTGTTCTAATGAGGTATGTTATTCTCAGTCAATGGGCTTAGCCTTCCATTCCCAGACTCCCCCCCACCAAGCTTTTTTTCACATGCAGTATGGTGGTCGCATGTAGAGAGAGCTTACGAACATGGCTATGATAAACTAGTTATTCTAGACATGATTCGGAATTACATGTACTGTAGTTGCTTAGTGTCCAAAAGTATGGCAGTGAATAGGGACAAGACTGTAGTGTATGCTTACAGATCTATACAACGTGTGTGAGCATTGATGTGAGCATGTGAAGTATGTGAGTGTGTGTGTGTGAGCATGTGATGTATGTGAGAATGTGAGTGTGTGAGTGTGTGAGCATTGTAATATGTGAAGGGGAGGAGGGGGGAGGAGGGAGAGCAGCCCCACCCCCTTTTCACCACAACTATGGATGCTTACAGACCAAAAGTTGGACAACAGCTATGCACCTGTTCTGGCTTGATACCCGCTCTCTCTACGGCGGCCTGAATTGCAAGGGACCCCAGCTTCGTGGCTGGAAGAGACGCGAGACACCCCCGGAAACTGCCGATCGGTGTCCGAACAGCACTGACAACCACGACCTCATTTGGTCTGTTGCCCTTCCCGTAGCTCCTGGAGACGGAGAGGGGGAGGCATCTACGCAGCGGAGAAGCCAGCGAGCAACTTCTGCGGGAGAGAGAAAAGACGGCGCTAGCCATGTCAGCAGTTTGCGAGTAGATGACCTTTGGCTTTCGGAGCTGAATTCTTTGTTGGCTGGATGTAGTAGTATACGGAGGTATGCGGCGAAAACTTTACGCGCACGTAAAATGTGCTCTAATTGGAGAGTCGATTTGTTTATCAGTTGCTGTGGACACCAGCCAGGACCAGCCGAAGGAGGGAAGCATGGCCTCGTAAGAATGATGCAATTGTACAGATAGACAGTTTATTCACTGATGGATTTTAACTGCACATGTGGATCCCTCGTTTTTGCATATTCTCAGAGCAAAATCACAAACAATTTTTGTTCCCCCTCTTCCCCCAAGTCCCTCGGATCACGTGATGTTTCCAACAGAGGCTGAGGCTTATGTCCAGGAGCTCTCACCTTTCAGCATCACAGAGATTGGATCTGAGAGGTGGGGGCTAACAGTTGTAGCTAACATGAGGGTGTGGTGGGGGTATGGATGTGACCTGGGTTTCTGCAAGGGGAGAGGGCGTCTGGTTATACAAGCTCATATCATGAGGATACTGACAGTGCCAGACCCCCACAAAATTTCTATGTATGCAACAGACACTTGGCCTTTTATGCAAACATCTGGCTTTAATTAAAGGCTGCAATTTACATCCTGTCTGAATGTCAAATGCAGCCCTCTGATTGGTCATTTTTTTCACAAGGTGTGTCTCCATACAGATGGTCACTGCAGAGAGAGAGACTAGAGCAGCTCAGTATGCAGGCAGTCTACAACGTCACTCACAATAACGACGAGTTTGTCAAAGACTTTCTGATTGCCCACGAGAAGGTACATACCCTACAAATCATACATAACCAAGAAAGCAACTCATTCCCAGGCTCATGTACTACTCAGTCTCACACATGATGACATGACGAACATTTTGATTATGACAGACGTACAATTACATGTGGAACATCTGTGGCATTCTTGCAACATCCGAGTGGTGTTAAAATAACTCTCAGTTCACGTCATGTTTGGCCTCATTCCCAGGCCATTTCTCTCCTCCCACATGGCCTGGGAATGAGGCTACGTCATGTTTAACT